>JANRGW010037876.1:0-34734 GCA_024733675.1 Psilopsiagon aymara
TCAACCTGTGGGAGTTGCATTCTTTCGATTCTCCATGTAGCAAACTGTGTGGCTGATTTACGGCCTAAACCACAACACCCTATCACTTGGGAGAAGGGACTGACTCCCACCTTCCCACAACCTCCTTTCAGGTATTTGTAGAGAGCAAAAAGTCTCCTTTGAGCCTCCACCTCTCCAGGCTAAACAAGCCCAGTTCTCTCAGCCACTCTTCATCAGACTTGTGCTCCAGACCCTTCACCACTTTTGTTGCCCTTCTCTGGACACACTTCAGCACCTCAGTGTCTTTCTTGGCATGAGGGACCCAAAATTGAACACAATATTCAAAGTGCAGCCTCACCAGTGTTGAGCTGGACAATCACTTCCCTAAATGCAATAGTAGTACACAAAGTTTTTAACTGTTTGAATAGGAGTTTGCTTAAAAGGCCTTTAAATTGATTTTTCCCATTGAAGGAAAAGAGATGTGTAACATTTAATAATAAAAATAACATTTCTTCCCATAGCCTGAAATGGCATGGAAGAAGGTAATCATGTTTTGTGTGACAAAGCGTTTTTCTAAATGGCATGTTTATGCCTTTCCAGTATGGTGGCTGCGATTGGCTTCTGGGACTATTTGCATGTGCTAAATTGCAATCCTGGGTTTCTGTGAAAACAACTCAGCGAAGCCAATCTCAGCTGGGAGCATGGAAGCTGCTGCTAATTTTGCGATGAGCCACCTGCAGGCCCAAAGTGAGTCATTATCATTGTTTTGTTTTCTAGAAGTCGGCACCAAAAGCTTCCAGGATCCAAAGTGTGTATTATCTCTGGAAATGCATTTATTCCCTTGTAGCTTTGTTTATTCCAGATGAGAGGAAATAATATGAAAAAATCCTTTCTGAAAACCATGAAATAATTAATTGCTTCCTTGTTAGTGCAGTCTTCCTACTTTAATGTGCATTCACAGCCACTTGTTCACTTAAAAACTCACTTGTGCATAGCCCAGCAATCATGCTGCTTAGTCCTAATCTGCTTGCTTTGTGCCACTGAGGGGATGGGTGGGCAACCGTAAGTACAATGACATGAAGTGAGCTGACTGAAGTAATTGCTCTGACAGAGCTGAGATGGGGAGTTTCTGCTCTCTGTTCTTCCATGTGTCCTGCTGGTTTCATCAGTGAGTATTTTTATAAAGCAACAGCTGTGCAACGGACAAGGAGGCTTTCATCTGAGAAATGCCCTGACCTTGTTTCCGGGGTCATAGGCTTGGTACCTCCTTGCTGAGGTTGCTAGTCCTCCTCGACATAGAACAAAGGGCTGAGAGAACAAGAAAATCTCCTGCCCTGTGCTGGGTTTGTGACAAATGTAGTCAGTTTAGTCCCAGGTTTTAGCTCTTCTTCCAGGGTGTCTTCTCACATAGACCGCTTTATTGTGCCATTGACACACTATTATTCCTGCAGGGAAATAACCGGTTCTTCAGGAGAAAAGTGCAGGAGCATGCATGTGGGCATACAGGAGCATAGAGAAGTGTTTAAAATGCAAAACTTAGATGCATAATGGGTGAGGAAAAAAAAAGAGGACAGTGTGGGAGGGCTACATGAGCATGGGAGTGGAAAGAGGACCTGGGAGCACCTAGGAAGAGGAGTGGAGAAGCGGAGACTTCTATCAAAACTGGCTTAAAAAGTTTAGATAGACGTTCTGTGCTTTCTTTCTGGGATAAAAATACACACCACAGCATTCCCTGCTCTGCCTTAGTCCAGTGACTTTTCAGGATGGGAAAGTCTTCTGGGAGGATCTAAAATATGCTATGAGGAAGAGACAGGCCATAGCAGTCTTCCTTGTGGAGCTAGACATACTTAAACAGAGCTTTCAGACTGGAAAAGCAGAAGGAAATCTGAAGTGTCCAGGACACTTCCACAGTGACAATGTTCAATGTCTCTGTGATGTTGGTGTGTCTACAAATGACCACTGGAAAAGTATTGCCAAGTCCTCCATGCTGAAAATTCCTGGATTTCCTCTTTTGTCACAATGTGAAATGAAAACTAAACCAAACAACATAATAATGATTATATTGCTGATGGGACTGGACAGCCAAAGTGCTGCCACTGCTTTTCTGAGTTCCTGTGACTTACTGATACTATTGCTTTCCTCTTCTGTGGTTGCTCTTTGCTGGTGGAGACAGCAGCTTTTCATTTTATGTATCGATAGCCCTGACAAAACAGGCTCTGGTTTCTTGCAGGAGTACTCATTATCATGGGCTTTCATAAACAAAATCAAGTAGCAGTCGAAGTGTCTTCAAGTGCATCTGACCCTATGTGGAATCTCAGCAGTGGAGTTCAAGCCCAGATCTGACAGTCTGGGGACACCTTCCTATGTCCTGGTGCACGGTGCTCCCCTTGTTTCCAGCTATGGGTACTCAGGCCCTTTATTTACCTGTTTCTTGGGTTTAGAAATAGTTTATGGACATTCTAGGTGGTGTACTGGTGAGGCTGGAAGGACTCTTAGGTATTGCTTTTGATTTCTCCAGGTATTTAGGTACTGTGCAAACAGGCTATAATCTTTGTAAATATTTGGTTAGTTAATCAGACAAATATGCATATAAATATTCACATATGGTGTAACACCCTGCACTTGGGCTTGGATGTGTCTCTCTAATAACTGGGATTTACCTTTTATAGATAAGAAAAAGAAACTAGGTTTTCCTCTGTTTCTGTGTTTGCTGAAGTTCCTGGGATGAATTCTTCACTGCTCTCACTGTTAACCTGAAGAGGAAGGGTGATATAATTCGTGTCTCCCAGCTGCTTGCAGGCTGCTCAGCAAAGTGAAATGCACCTCCTTATCCCACCTAACCTGGTAAATGGCTGACACACACCTTTCCACATCTTACTGGAGACCTGCTACTGCCCTGCAGCTCATTCACAGTACCTTGGCCAAGAAGGTGATGTAACTTTGGTTTTTAGGGCTGGTTTGGGGCTTATTTTAAGGTTAGAAAATGTGAATTAGTACAATCAGATTTTTTCAGATGGCATGTGAAGCACTAAGAAGAAGCACAATTAAGGAGCATGTGCTTTTCTGAGGAAACACTTTAGAGAATAATTTTTGCACTTTTTTTGGTGTTCCTGGCAAGTGGTGGATCTTGCTTAAAGGACTCCCATGAGAGTTACTCTCCTGCCCATCCACAGCCCATGCCCATGCCCTTTGGCATGTCAGCTGGCAAGGCAATCTTTCCCCTCAGCAAGGGATGCTGAAACCTCCCAGAAGTCAGCATCTAGTTTCTATATGATAGTCTGCTAACTAGAAAAATACTCAAAACAGAGACTTCCCTTTGTTTTTAGTGTCAAAAAAAGGAAAAAAGATCCAGACAGGCACTTTTCTTTGCAGAAAAGCCAAGGTTGCCTCTTGGGGACTGTGCTAGGAACTGTACTGGCACAAGGTGGACTCTGTTCTGCAGGGAGAGCTCATCTCCTATGTACCTGTCCACTGAGGAAAAAAGGCTTTAATAAGAAAATCCTGTTCTGACAAGGGGCTGGCAGGGTGCAGAACTAAAAAATGTGAAGCCCTGAAGTATGCTGGAATGGCAGGTATGGGTCTGACTCCTAACCAGAGTAGGGAGGAAGTGCTGTGTGCATCCTGCTTGCTGATTTTGGGGGCATCACTTCTTTTTCTTTCCTGCTCTCCTGCTCACTTGGGTGAGTTCCAAACTCAGTGCAGCTCTCAAACTTGCTAGCTTTTTCCCCACTAGTTCCAGGCTGTAGAAGGGGAAGACAGCACAGTGCTGGAGAGAAGAGAAAGGCATTGTGTCTCTTATTTGTGGTAAAGTTTATTTGGCTGGTAAAACACTGCTGGGATTGATGTTGGAAAGAAAAGATGTGCTTGCTAGTCAACTGCCACATGTTGCCCCACTAACTGCCAAGGGAACAGTCTTCTGTTTTAGCGCTTTTTTAATCCCTCTTTAAGCCTTGTGAGCAGGAGTCACTGTGTCTTACTCCCTAGCTCAGCTTCACTTTATCCACAATACTGTTGTGTTATAGAACCAGGCCTTCACTGGGTTTAATATAGACTAGAGAGCATTATTTGATAAAAAATAAAAAGAAACCTCTCTTGGAAAAAGAAGTCACCAGAAAACCCTTGTATGAAAGGCAGCATCAATTAACAGAAAAATATGGGATCAACTAGACTGGGCTAGAATAAAGTGTCCATCTAACCCACTAGTCTTTCTTGATCCACCTTAAACAGATAGAAAAAAGTAAGGAAACAGCAGTATGATGTGTCCCTCAGATGCTCTCCTAGCTAATAGCTATTTTCCACTTAGAAACTTTTCTGAGTCAGACATGGTCCAGTGTACTTAGAAGTTCTAAGTGGATTTCTCTTCCATATACTTGACCAGACTCTGCTTGAGTTCACATACATTTTTAGCATTGTAGTGTCCTGTGGAAAGGATTTTCCCAGACCTGTTGCATGAAGAAGCCTTTCCTTTCCTTTGTTTTTAACTTGGTTTCTGCTAGCTTGGCTTGATGCTTTCCTGAGACTTAGTAGTGAGCAAGCTAGTGAATAACAGATCCTATCCTCCTCTCATGCTTATGAGAGGATATGATTTCCCACTTATGATTTCCTGGACCTCAAGCATACCCCTGCTAAGCTGTCTCTCTTACAGTCTGAAGAGATTTTAATTTTCTTTGTTGCCTTTCTCTAAACCATTCTTAGTTCTAGTAAGTGCTCGTGCTTGTTGCAATGAGGGAAGCACACCACCACACACAAACTGTAGCTTAAACATTGCAGAGGTAAATGGAAAAAACTAATTGAAACCTCTTCTTATGCTTCTTTGTATTCCTCCTCTCTCTTTCCCTCCCCTTCTTCCCCCCAAAAAATTACTTTCCGATTCTTCTGCATGGAAGAAAAATACATCTAGGTTTACTGGCAGTTTGGGTTTACTGTTCATGTTCTTCCGTTTTTCTTCTCCCCTCTCTTTGGCTGTCTGCTGTACACCCAGATCTCCAACAGGAGCTGAACTAGAGCTGAAGGGGAAAGTGGTTGCTCTGTCAAACAGCCCATCTCTGAAGTACAGTTCCATCAAAAAGCTCAAGTAGACATCTCCTGCAAAACAGTTTAGCATGAAGGGGAACTGAAACCTAGATAAATCCAAGTCCCCATGACTGCCTAAGCTCAGCATGTCTTGTGGAATGAGAAGTTTCTTTTTGAAGAGCAGGAGGATCTGAGACAGACTTCATGGCATGCCATGTGCAGTGGCACTCCCCATCAGTGCTCTTCCATCCATTTCCTGGGGCCATAGGCAGCTATCTTATTCCCTCATTCCTTCTCTTGTCTCAAGCACTCACTAGAATTAGGCAAGTAATTTATTTGCTTTGCTTTCATTTATGATGGGATAGATGGGACCCTGCTCCCATCCCCAGGCACTCACAAACAGTTCGGTCCGTTCAGTTGGAGAGATGACAGTAGTCATGTGGGGTGCAGGAGGGAGAGCAGGCTGGTGAATAGGCTGTTAGGGCCAAATTAGGAGTTTCTGTAGCTGTCAGTTCCTATAAGCTTGTGATCAAATTGGTGTCTCAAGCTGTATGTAGGCATAGCCTCAGTCAGCCGTTTAGCCACATCAGGAGATGAGTATTGCTGGGCTAAAAGGTCTGTGTGTGATGAAGCATGGGGGATCACCTTGAGACACAGTTTCATCTTTTGGGTGCTTTGAATTCCATTCTGCTTGATGAGCTGTGGTAATTGGCTGTCCATGGATCAGAGCAAGAGCAAGTGAGCCAGTTCCATGTTGATGTGAGGTGGTGGGATGAGGGATGAGATGCTGCCCCTCCTGTGCAGGTCTCTGCAGCTGATCTGAGCTTGCCCCACAGCCATACAAAAGGAATCGTAATATCTGAGGCACAGCTGAGCTCCTTCATAGTGGGCATCTCCTGCATGAGATGAACTGCAGCTTAAACCCCATTGGTTGTATTGACAAGATCTCCACTAAAATGTAGGGAAAGCCAGGGAGAGTTGCTCAGCTGAACATTTAGGCTGTGGGTGTCTGCACGTAACTCCACCCTGGGTGCCACCACATATCCTTCTGCCTTGTTGCCCTTGCAATGAAGACAACACTGCCTTCTTAGCAAGGTAGCTGCGGGACAAACCCAGGACCTGTACGTACCACTGAAGAACTGTAAGTTTCAAAGTAGTTTGATATTACGCTGTCTGGACACTGGAACTGGGTGAATGGGTTAGGATTTTAGGTATTTAGCAGTAGATGTGCCTTGGTACTTTAAGAATCCAGTTGAATTTCCTTATTTGTGCTTTAAGAGGCATTTGAGACTCCCAGCCATTTGGTAAGCTCCCATTAAAAGCCTGTGTGCTGTATGTTTCTCACATAAAAGTTTTTAAGCTTCGCTAGGAGTGCTGCCTTCCAGGGAGAACATGTTGGCTGCCTGCTAGGAGAAACAGATGAAGGTAATTGCTTTTGAAGGGTTAAGCGTGACCTGTAAGCCAAGGCCTGAAGGGTTAGTGAGTGGCCTGCCAACAGCTTGGGTAGTGCAGTGATGGACATGTGGATGACCAATGCCCTGTCCTTCCATCCCTCCGAAGAAACTCATTCAGTGAAGATTTCTAACACTGAATCAGCAGCACAATGGTTTTAAAGTGCTCAGACTTATGGCTTCTGCATAATGAATGTTAATGAAGATATCTCAGGAGGTAGATTTTAGAGAAAACAGGATTTTCTCCATTTAGGGCTTGCTTATCCTCTCTATATCACCTGCAGCAGTGTTAATGCATAGGCAAAGTGGGCTGTGACCTCAATCAGCTAGTTAATTTTAAGCCCGTGCTTAAACGGTTTGCTAAAACTGTGCTTATTCAGAGAAGGAAAGCAGACAGTATTTTCATCACTCAAGCTAGGTGAATTACAACACCTAAATGACTTTAATGATGAAAGAATAAATTATGCTGTGAAACAATTATTTATTTTCATAAAGGATGTTGGTAGCAGTTAGGATGTCAGATGGTAGATAGTCATGTACATACTTTGATAATAGCCCCTTCAAAGTTACTTGAAACACTCTATCATGCATTTACATTTTTATCTCTGTATTCTTAGGATGAGTAGAGCTCATTAAACCAAAGTCTTTTTATGGCTTATGTCATTAGAAAATGTTCTTTTAAATGTTCAGAAGGAATTGGTTACAGAAGTGTGGGAAAGATGGGGAAGAGATTGTTTTCCTCTTATGTTCAGTATATTCTTTGTTCTTCTGCTTTTTGATGATTAAACCGTTCTGTATTTGCAGTGTTCAACTGTTGATTGGAAACTCTTGCAAGAGTGACACAAATGTGGCTTGATTTTGAAAAATGCATTCGTGATTGTTTGCCTAATTTGTGTGTGCAATTAACATGATTGCTACTGGAAATGGCCCTCTGAGAACAGACTTCTGAATATTTATCTCTTTTTCTGATCTGTTTTCTCTCTTCCTCTTAAAGTGCCAGCTTCTATGATGTCTAAATATTACCCATGGAAGTTTAATTTGGTAATATGTTTATTGATCTCCTCTCATCTCTCACCGCTGCACTTTCAGGCATTTGCTAAAAGGCTGAGGATGGTTATTCCCTCCTGCTTCCTTCTCAAATCCACTTGACACAATAGAGGTTCTCTCATCTAAGTGGTTGATCCTGCAATTTAAAGAGTCAGATTTCACTGATGTCTCTATAGATTCTTAAATGGACATAGTAATATTTCAGCAGTTTCCAGGCACACATAAAGAATTATGACTCTCATCTGTCAAGTCTCTTACTCTCTCCTGAGGAGACCTGTGCATGCAGGGAACATTTATTTGTGAGAAGGTGGGATTTTGTTTTAAATACATGATCAATTGAAAAAGTAAGATAGATGAGACTCTAGAGTATTCTCTTCAGGGAAGCTGAAAAAAAACAGATTCAGGCTAGGGATTTGCAGGGCATGTTCAGTCTTTGAGCTGACTTAGAGGTTGCTCTTCCGTGAGTGTCCTACCGAGGCTGCAGATCCTGGGGGGCTTCATGGCCACATATGAGAGGGGCACAAGCATGTGCTCCCACTATGTGTGGGTACATACTTTTATTCCCTCTGTATGCTGGTGCTAGTGCTGGGGGGTAAGCCAGGGCAAGAGACTAACCTTTTTTATTAGTAGTATTATTTGCAAGGTTGATTTTCAGTGAAATCAGCCTGAGTCATCATGTGGACACACAAGGACTGCTGCTGTCAGGAGAAAAGCAGCAGGACAGGTGTAGTGGAAGACAGGGAGAAGAATGGCTGGAATTGCTCCTTATAGCAGCTACCCATACTTATCTGGATTTCAAGCAATGACGTACTACCCCTCCTCCTGATGACATTTACATTACATTCATTGCTCCTGAAATTTTCTCTATCCTGAGATACAACTAAGTCAAATCTAAAGATTAGGTGCCCCTCCCATTTTAGGATGTGACTCAGACCTATAGTTGCAGAGGTAGGAGAGCCATGGCAGTGCTGCAGAAGACAAATATTCCCTGGATCATTAATCATGGGATGGAGAGCACACTGTCTGATTGCTTATTGGATGTGGTCTTTCATTAAGGGTAAACTCAATTTTCGCAGTATCGACAGCTGCATGATGGAGGAAACGTCCTATATGGCAAGCATTGAACTGCCAGAAGCAAATATATACACGCAGATATAGCTGTATGTCAAGAATTATACCAGCCGTGTATTTCTTTCTTCTGTGTGGTCTCCCCTTGTTGAGAAGAAATAACTTCTAGGGATGAGATGTTAAATGTGCCAATCCTGGCCTGACTGCTAGCTAGAAAATGCTGTTGTTTGTTTTTGCTCATTCCTGGCCTGGGTTGGGACTGATTTAATTATAGAAATGTAGTACTATTGCCAAGAAGTCCTCCAAGCCAAACAAAACCATTGTTTTCTTCCTGCCCAGTCATTCTGATCCTTCCCGAAGCACAAACATTTATTGTGCTGTGGGGAAGAACTTTGGAAAGAAACAAGAGAGCATGCTTTGCCAGGGAGCATCAGTTTCTGATAGCCCCTAGCACCATTCTTGCCACTTTTCTGTCCAGTCAGGGGCCCTCTCCATCAGCACAGCTCTCTCAGGTATTTTCCTCCCTCTTTCTCAGAGCTGCTCCAACCCCTTCAAAGGAATAATTATAGACATGAAAAAATAAACTTGTTCTTATTCAGCACCTGATAAAATGGTGACTCAGGCATTTTCATTTTGCTTTAGAAATGCAAGTTCACATTTGGAGCACTCAACAACATGCTGTCTGAATCTTAAAAGAAGCTGTGTCTGCCCACTTGAGAGGCAAAATTGTTACAAATGCAAAAGGTCATGTGGAGCCTTTCATCAGTAACTTCGTTTTGGCTGCATGATGAAGCAAACCAAGGTCATTTATCTGTCCTTGCACACAAGACCCTGGCCCACACCTAGCAGCAGGCTGTGGACATTTTATCTTCTGATAAAAATTAAACCCATTCCTACTAGTCCATTCCTACTAGTCAGGGTAAATATCCTGCCCTAGATATCAGACTGCCTGCAGCGGGTTTTGCCAGGCAGACCCCTGCTAAGGGAATCTGTATTATGCCATCTATGTGGGAGACCAAAGCAACTCTGTGTGTCCAAGGAAAACATATTTGATACTCAAAGCCCCTTGCTGTACCCACTAGACAGCATATGTGCCTTGGCAGGAGGGACCACAGCCTGAGGCATGGGAGGTCAGAAGATCATCTACACTCGTGCGCGATCTTCTGGAAAGCGTGACTTCTAACACTGCAATGTCATGCTTCAAAGAAAGATGACACCTAAAACAGAAGAGTGCGAAAGACAAGTCTTGGAGTAGGCAATTCATGGCTTGCCCCTGCAGACAGTTTCATCCAGGCTTCCGGGGGACTTATTTAAGCCAAATCTGTGGGGCTTCAAATAGGACTGCCTAAGTGCAGCTGCATGACCTATTGATGCACTGGCAATCAGGTTAGGGTTAGGGTTAGGAACAGCCCTTGTGAACAGGGAGATGACACCCTGTCCATAAAATAAAGATGTTTTTGTGCTGTGTCGGGAGATTTCTTGTGCACAGGCTAGAAGTAAGGTACCTGCTGAAAGGCATGAATCTTTCTAACCAGTCTCAGTTATCTCATTTTTAAGCTCAGGGCAGGCAGTGCTATGAATCTCATCCCACCAGGGCTGGAGGAATGTCAGCCAGCAAGATGGGCTCTCTGAAGCATGAGTCTCTTCTTCCTCCTGCCCACATGCTCTGTATCATGCAAAGTAAGTCCCTGGGCTGTGAGAAGACTGAGAGGATACCAGCGGCAGCAACTGAGGCAGCCGAGCCCTATCTCTTCCAGGCTTTGTGAGGGAGGTCTTGAAGGATCTCCTGGTAAGCTGGGTAGGTACAGCATGTTGGTTGATTTTGTTTTAGAATTAACTCATTAAGTGGTATTTCACTGTATGCCTCTAGAGCAGCCAGAGTTATTGGGCAAGTATTGATACAGGACAGGTGCTGCATTAAGAAAAGGTGCCACAGATATACAAATATATGTTTTTTTTCCTTCTACTTGAAGGTCTCTGAGGACTTGACGAGCCTTATGAGTCCCTTACAACTCAAAATAATCTATGGTTCTATGATTTTATGACTTTTCCGTAATCAGTTATTTCTCATGCCTCTTCTGGACATGAGGGTTTTTAATGTTTTCATATAATTCAGAAAACAAATACACCCATGAGGTAAAGACCAAGTTCATACTTGCTTCTTCTCTGCCTTCTGTCAAATCTGTGCCCAAATCCAGCACCTCCTGGTAGCTTTGGACAGAAATATACTGAACCAAACCCAAAATGGGAAGCTAGTCTCTCTTTCTCCAGGCGATTATACTTGCATCAAATGCTGACGCATCTGAGTAAATAGGATCCCTCATGGAAAGGACTGCAACATCTCTGAACATGAACCAAAATCCTTGAATCATAAAGAGATAATTCACTAAGTAATTTGAGCCCAGCAGTCTGCAGGACATGGGGGCTGCTGTCTGGCTTTGTTCCCAAATATTCAGAAAGTTCTCCAGAAATTGCTGCCCTAGTGAAGGCAATAAAGGGGAAAGCCAGTAGAAAACAACAATTGGATTTGCGTTTGGCATTTGTTTTTTGTGTTTGGTTTTTTTTTTTTTAATGAGTGAAAAGTAAAAAAAAATACAAAAAAACATCTTGTTTTGTTCCTTTCTCTTTTTTTTTTTTTTTTTTTTTGCATGTTGGAGGGAAGTTGACATTTCTTGTAGAAAGAAGGATCTTTCCATAGGATATTTCCTGTATCTAATTCTCGTCTGACAATAAGTGTTCAAGGATGTAGAATGAGTGGTGCTTTACAAATCCCACTCTGTCATGAAATGGCAGGTGAGCCATTTGTGTGTATATTTGTGCCTGTAATGCCTGTGGTGAGTTCTCACCAGCTGTGTTATAGGCCAGTAGCATTAGCAGAAATGCCTCCCTAGCTCCAGAAGGAAAGGGGTATGTTTTGGAAGGGCAGGAGCCCAGGGTATCTGCTGAGCAGTCCAGTCCAGGTTAATGGTGTGCAGGTGATCTATAAATGTATCTTGTGTGATATGGAGGTGCAGTAATTCCATTGCTTTGGCTCTGGTGATCAAACACATTTTCCTTCTTTTTTCTGGGAGTTTGGATGAGGTCACAGTGGGTGATCCAGCAGCAGGTGGGAAATCCCTGTCTATAGACATCTCAGATGGTCATGTGGGCCTGTCCTACACGCAGTTCAAAGGAAGTTTCTGCCTTTTGCAGGGCTTAGAAGGAAATTTGCTGGCAGCCTTGCAGGGAAACTGCATTGCAGCAGGACAGCTGTGTCCTTTGAACAGTATAGAGTGTTGTCAGTGATCCAGTGGCTGGATGTTTGTCAGGCCTACAGTTCCTGGCAACCATCTGGACTCTCTTAAGCAGCTGACTAGAGGCTGATAATGGGAGAAGAGATAAAGACTTGGGATGGTGCTATGGCAGGGGAGAGCCTCCCCTGACCTAGAGCATTGCTGCACTCCCATTTGGAGAGCAGGGCATGTTTGTCAGTAAGGGCCTGAGGGCTGCCTGGTAGTAATTGTAATTGTGCCTCTCGGTTGCAGGACAGTCCTTGATGTTCCCCTCTGTCAGAGGGGTGGAGGCAGCTGTGGTGGTCATATTTCTCTCTGGTGAAGACTTTTTGTGTTATGTTGCTTTGGGTGATCTTAGGTCAGCAGTGACAGCCTCCTTGGGAGACTTTGTCCCTGAAACCTAACCAGTCCCTCATGGTGCAGTGCTGGGAACTGCAGCCTAGGACTCTGCATGACCTCTGTCCCTTCCTTGGGTGAGTGGCCTTTGTAAGTAACATTTCATGATAATGCTATCTCCTAGACTGTTCATTAGCAATTGTTGCACTCATTCCTCTTCCCATCTTTCTTGTAGTAGTAGTTCTCTCTTTTTTCTTTTTTGCTTTTTGTTTTCCTTTAGGATATTTGCACTGAATCTAGGGAATCTTGCAGAGCAGAGGTTTACATAATTTGCTTTAATCTAGCTATGTCCAGCAGCAATAGCAGTGTAGATGTGTGTATCATATACACACACACCCAGAGCAGCCACTGTGCTTGTGTAAATTATGCTGCAGCTCAAGCATTATTTTTTTCTGCTATTCTTGTTATCCAGAATAAATACCTTATAGTTAGATGTGCCTATCAATAGCTCAAATACACCTTCAGTTCAGAAACACTTCACCTCTCACCCATCCTCCATGGGACTTTACAGTTAAACTTATATCCCATCAGAAGCACCAGTGACATGGTCTAACTTGAGGCATCCCTGGCCATTGTAGGGGCATTGGAACTAGAGGATCTTCAGGTCCTTTCCACCCTAACCATTCTATGGTACTATATGATTCTATGATTGCTCTTGTCTTGGACCATAGTTATTATTCTTCCAGTTAAACTGATCATCCACAGAACAGAAAAATTTTAGCAACCAGCTATTTTTTAGCCAAGCCCCTGATGTGCCCAACTTCTACCGCTTAAAAGCATTGTCAGATATTTTCATTTCTTTGACAGTGAAGAGTGGCCGAATTATTTTCTAAAAAATATTCTTAACTTTGTGGCTATTATTTCTTCTGTACTGAATTTCAATTTCTACTTACTCTTGAAACTAGCAAGAGATACAGATCCAGATCTGCTAGGTAGTTTTTCAAACTATAACCTAGTTTAAATGCATGCATGTGCCTTGTATTTTGATGATAACATTCAGTAAGCTTGAAAAGTAGTTATACGGACTGATAGCTATTCCAGGAGGCATCCAAAAATATCAGCCTCTGTTTCCATCTTATATTTATTTGTTGGTTTTATTTTTGTCTGTACTGTAATATTCATAGAATGAAGCAAAATAAGGAACTGAAAATAGCATTTTTATGTAATTTGTGATACGTGCTTAAGTGCTTTGCAAGCTTATCTGTATTAATCAGTTGTGCAAAATTCTGTGCTCTTTCTGCCTTTTCTGATACTATATAAATATCTACATAATCAATGTAGGGAATCAAAGTTAAGTACAATATGGGGAGCAGAGATGCAGATGGGGAATATCTACTGTGAATTCCTGTGAGGGTCAGGGAAGAGAAGCCATCAACAGGGTTTTGAAGAATGTCCTGTCAGAGTCAGACTGAACTTGAATATTATGTGTCCTGGCACATTTCTGTAATGAAGCAAAAAATCCTGCAGCAAGACAGGCTGATCCAACCCTGCTGACGGCTCACAGCCTGCGCAGGAGCAGTCTCCGCACCTCCCATCTGCAAACTGAGGTCTGATTGGGGTGGGAGCAGCATGGCTTTAAAATGTTCCTTGCCATATGTTATAGTCTTGCTTGTGCTTCCCAGCCTAACCTGCAGCTGTGCATGGCACAAAATCTAAGTCCAAAAGATGCATGCTGGGCAGAACATGGGATCCTTTTCTGCCTGCTCTCCAGAACGCTTGCCACACTTTCGCCTCTGTAGCTTCCTAGTTTTCATTACCTGCAAGTCTCTGGTGTTTTCTATAGTCTGGAAAGGAAAAAAATAAACAACCCCTTTCTGATTGCTGTCTGTGCTGTGACTGCTGGCACTACATAGGCCTCCTGGACATTAGGGCAATGTCACCTCATTGCTACCCAGGTGGGAGGCAGTTGCTGGAAGGAGAAACTGCTTTCTGCGGAAGCAGGGAAGGGCTGACGCTTCCCAGTGCACAGGTACTTTCCATGGACATATGCTTAATTAGGAGGCAAACGTGCTGCCTGCTCTGCAGCATGGCTATCTAAGCTCCTTTCAGACAGGTGTTTCATTGCTAGGTGCTTATGCTTTTTAAGGGGTCTGAAAGTGCTGGTGGTTGTGTTTGTGCAGCTGCACTTCATATGCACACGTCAGGTGCTGTTAGCATGCAGAGCTACCAGCTTCATTAATTGTGCCCAAAGCCTTTCTTTCCCTCCTTCTGGTTTAATGAGGAGCCAGAGCATCCCCTTGATGCCTCCCTGTGGCTGTTCAGCCGCACGGCTTCAGGGAACTGCAGGCGGGGGGGGAGCTGAAGCAAACCAGCCCTCTGGCCCTAAAGACGCTGGGCTTGGGGAGGGTGCTGCTGCCATCATCTAAAGGCCCAACAGTGGAAGGGAAAGGTGAGCTCCTAAGAGTATATTTTCCTTGTTAAAGATATGATGTGAGAAATTCGTCATTCTGCTCTGAACGCTTACACTTACTAGAAAGCTGTGCAGGTTTGGAAGCCTCCATCAGCCCTTTCCTAAGCCTTAGTCTCTCAATCAGCTGCCAAATCCCCGGTGGAGCTGGCAGCACTGCAGCAGCCCCAGCAGGGATAAATGGGCCATGCACTCTGCAGTGCGCTGGTGGCACGGCGGCAGGGACAGATTAACCCCCTTTTGAAGAATCGGCGCAGCGATGGCAGCTGGTGCGTGGCTAAGAGTCCCCTCTCCCTGCAGGGGACAGCCTGAAAATGGGCACGTGGCTTGGGAAGCGCCAAACACCCATGCTTAAAAAGAAGTTGCTTAACATCTCTGCCAAACCTGGCCTGTTTTCTTTCTCTCCACTGCTCCTGCTGCACCCATCACCTAAATGCATTTTCCATAGAGAAATGCATTTTTCTGTGCCCAGTTCGTGATGCATGTGACTTCCTTAGGGAAAAGGAGCATTTCTCCTGCAGCGTTTTCAGGTTTCTGGATCCCAAGAGGAGACAATGAACAGGGACTTCAAGCTGCAGCCCCAGAATCTCTCACTAGGGAGTTCAGGGAACACTTGCAGAAACGCATATCTGTGCCAAAATCACAGAACCATGTTCTTTTGCCCAGCAGGTTCCCAGCATTTTCATTCATTAAAGATGATCCAGGATGAAGACAATTAATTATTCACCAAGAGTCACTTTGAATTTTCACTAGTTGCAAGATGGCACCTATGGGAGCACAGGAAAAGCAAGCATGGCAGAGAGAGACTGGCCTGCTGTAGGCTGGCACACCAGGTCAGAGCTCCTCAAGAGCCTGCCAGACAGGAGCCCTGGAGAGGCCACTACCCTCCATCCCAAGGGGTGGGTAGGCAGGCAGAGAGGGACTGGTGGGGCTGAAGTACCATGCCAGCCTGCCATGAGCTCACAGAGGCACTGACAGCAAAGCATGAACCCTCCAGGGACTCCAGGATCCTATTTAGGTTGCCAAAAGCAAAGCTCTCCTGGACGCAGGTTTTTCCAGCTGTGCACACACACAAAGGAGTCATAGGCTTATTGCACTGCAGGACACAATTTTACCTGCTGTGGGACAGAAACTACCAGCTCAGGTACTGTAAGGTGAGGAGGGGGAAGCCCACACCCAACTTGTCTTAAAGGATCTGATGAAGACATCACTGTGCTTTGTACCCAAACTTGTTTTAGGCAAGATGATTCGTGTGCTATTAGCAGCCCAGTTGCTGAAAGTGACACCAACCCAAGAGCCTAGGCTGAGCTGCAGGCAGCATGCTGGGGCTGCTCATCGCATTGTCTGCCTGCGCCATACCCAATAGCACGAGATCTGTAAGTGGGGCTCAGCTTGCCCCTGGCAGCCCCTCTGTAAGTTCTAGGTGACTCCCAAGATTTCAGCAGAAGTAGAAGTGGTGTTTGCACCTCTTTCACTTTTTGTGGGGCACCACGTGCCTGAGCCAGGGTCCTGCTCAAGCCAAAGTGGCTGCACTTACTGCTGCTCACTTTGGTGCAGCAGTCATTGGCTGGGAAGTTTCTAGTTACTTAGGGCCGTGAAAACTGGGAGAATCTGACGAAACTGTCCCGTAGAAATCATAATTGCTTCTTTTAGCATAAAGCTAACAAGGTAGATGTGTTCTTTTCAGATAATTTTATTCCAATTGGAGTTAAACTTACGTTTGTGCTTTGCCCAGGGCTGCACTGCAGGTACACAGGAGGCTGTTCTGGCTGTTCTTGTACTCTGTTCAAAACAAAATCTACTGGAAAAAATGCTATGAGGAGAGCTCAGTGTTGGTCCACTGAGACTTTGCAGCATCCTGCGAGTACTTATTATTTGCTGTGATCAATGACACTGCAAAGGCTATTTCCTGGGGTAGGAAATGCCTAATCGCATAAACAAGCAGTATTGGGAAAGAAAATAATACCCAAGAGGGAAAGCAGAGGTGCATTAAAAATAACGGGCTCTATCAATACAATTTTGTTGGGCAAGCTAACCTTAAAGATTCATTTAAATAGGCCAGAGATGTGGATGACTGCTACATTCTAACTTTGTATTACAGTTGCTAGTCAGAGAGCAGCTAGCAGTAAAGCCACTGCTTTTTACAGTGTAAGTTCATTTAAACCATGGCTCTGCAGCCCTCGCTCTGATGTGAACTAAACTAAACCAATACCTGACACATTTCTCTGTGTAGGAGAAATGCGTATTCAGACATGAATAGCTGTGTTTGTGGACTTTTCCTCTTCATTTTCTGCAAATTTTGAAGATATCTTGAAGAACAAATCTCAATAGATCTGTTTCCTGTGAGAAAAAGAAAAAATTGCCCCTATGATCTATTCTCAGTGCTTGCTGTGGAGTCAGAGTGTGGGATCATGGAAATTTCCTTTTCCCGGGCAAGCAACTAGCCCGTGCTGTACAAACCTGTTTAATTGTTTTAAAATGGAATATAGTGCTTGACATTGATGTTGCGGTAGAAAGCTGGATGCAGTCTCTCTTCTACATTAATTTCCTGGTTTATAGGACGTATTACAAATGTTGGGTTTGCATGACTGGCAGAGCAAGAACTGCTCAAGGCAACATAAACAAATAGCTATGAATAACAGAACAAGGAGGGACTTTCGCAACTTGCTTGCGGATACATGGACAAGCAATACAGCTAAGGCCAAGCTAGTTAACTAATGTTTTTCTTTGTAATATGTGCACCTACATTACGCTGCAGGTTATAATATCCAGAGCTGATGTGGTAGTACATCTTCTTGAGTGGTGTCTCTTATTGCTTGGTGGTATATCCAAAGGCACTTACCAGTTTTTGCTAGTTGTATATTCAGACAGCTAAAGTGCAGAATCTAAGCTTTACAGTTCTTGTTATTTGTATAGGATGACTATGATAAGACAGGTGGTAAAGGGGTAAAAGCTGCCTCCTTTGTTGTACATTTTGTGTGAAACAACCGCAGGCACAGATTTGGGCAGCTGCCTCCTGCTTCTGAGTGAGTCCTGGCTTGCAGCAACTAGGACCAAGCAGGAAGGAAGATGTGTAAGAAACTGCTGGGTACCCCTTACAGGACAGAAAAATGTACTGAAACCCATATGCCCTCTCTGATTAGCTGTATAACAAGGCCAAGGTGTTTAACAGTGCCCACTCCAAGGCTCTGGTCAGGTTCTGACTTGGCTGCCTATGGCTGCTTTCTTGAAAATTACCTCGTCTGGCAGGGACATTGCAGGGTGTTGCTCTGCACTGTTAAATGGGTGATTTGTTCTACCCTGTTGCTGGTTGCATTTTCAGTGGGGAATGAAGGTGACCTTGGTATGTACTTAGTTTTCTGGAGTCTGTAAAGCAGAGCAAGATCTGCAGAGGCAAGTAGGCATTTTCAGTGTCAGTTTTAGACCTTTGCATTTAGCAGCAAACAGGTGAGCTTAGAATTTGCACGCAGCTTTGCTAGGTACGGAGCACAAGGGCTGCATGCTGTTGAATGGGAGAAGTGGTTTAACTTAGTGCTGGAAGAACAACAGATCTGGGGGCTTGCACAGAGCCAAAAAGTTTGGAGGAAAAGAATGAGATTTAAACACTTAGTCCAAACTGCTGACAGAAAGAAACATATTCTACTTCTATCATGTTAAAAACACTTTGACTAGAGCACCCTGAATAAAAGACTAGTCAAGCATTTGACTTGCAAGAAAAACATTTTCGTTCCTTTGACCCCTATCAAGTTTTTTAAAATAGCACTGTAAAATGGCACGAATTCACCAAATAGTCTACTCAAACCACATGCAGATGCTTTTTTTTTTTTTTTTTTTTTTTACTTTTTTTTTAACGTGGAGTTGGACAGGGCACAGGGCACCTTTGCTTCTGTCAGAAAGCTGCCAAGAGTGCAGAAGCTCAGGAGTCGCATGATACATGAAGGGAAAAGCCTTACTAAGAACCGCGCAAAGCTGCAACACTCGACGGGAGCAAGTGGTTTCCCCGGGCAGGCAGACGAGCAGCGGTACTGCTGGAGAAGCTCTGGCGTTAGAAGCGGCCTAGCCTGGGCGGGTGCCTCTGGGCAAGGACTCAAGTGCTGCAGGCGGGGCGCGGCGCGGGAGAGTGTCCCAGTGAGCAGCAGGTGGCAGTGCTGCCGGAGCCGGCTCCGGGTAGGGTGTCCTGCTCGGGAAGCGGCGCGCCTTCCCGGCGGTTCCGCAGGCCCCCCCCTTTGGCTGTGCAGAGCGTCTCGCCCTCCTATCCCTGATTCTCAGGGCACTTCCTTCGTGTGAGCTGAAACTGTCTATTTCGGGTTCCGGCTCAACAGAAAGCACCCAGATAGCAGGGCTTTACCTGGGATGTGATAAAGATGCTGACTTGCTGCCTACAGGGCTGTACATTCTGCTGATGGGATGTGAAGTGCGAGCTGTCTGAGCTCTTCCTTGGTTAGACCCGTGGGACTCATTGGCCCCTCATTTCCCTCTTTCCTCTTGGGCGCAGGTGTTTAGAGGAGTAGCTTCTGGTTGCCGACAGCCCCATTTCCCTCCAGCTGATCCTGCAAGTCTTGGCCCCTGATAAAATTTCCTTGGGCAGCTTTGCTGCCTGCGTGAGACCCAACTCCTAGCTGCAGAGCAGGTAGACAGCAGAGGGGTGTCTGGGCTCAGCAGCTGTGCTACGACGCTGCTGGAAAGGTGAAAGCTACCGAGCTTTCAGTGTGGCTTGCGCGGATGTTGGTGTGCAGAAGACCCAGTTTAAATGAATGAAGGTCTTTCAGATAGTTGTAAAACCCTTTCCTCTGCCTTTACATTCTAGCTTTTTCTCCCTTTTTTTTTTTTTTTTTTTTTTTTTGTGTGTGTGTGTTTTTTGTTTCTCCTGTCCTTTTTTTCTCTTTTTACCCTTTTTTCCATCTCTTCCTTCTCCCTTCCCTTTTTGTCCTTTTCTCCCCTTTTTCTCCCCTTTTCCTTCCCTCCCTTTTTCTTTCCCCTGCTTTTATTCCCTTTTTTTCTCCTTTTCCCTCTTCTCCCCCTTTTCGCCCTTCACCTTCTCTTTCTTTTTCTTGTTCCTTTTTTTTTTTTTCCATTCCTTATAATTTTTCCTTCTCCCTCTCCCTATTTCTCCTCTTCCTCCCCCCTTTTGTTTTTTTTTCTTTCCTTCCTCCCTTCTCGCTTGACTCCGGGAGGGTGGCGGCTCAGGCAGCCCCACTAGCCGGGACGCTCCTCACCGTCGGCGATGCTTGCGCAGCCGCGGAGCGGCCGTGGCTGCCATCGGTGGCTCAGCCACTGGGCGGCACTGCCGCTCCGCAGCAGTCCGCCCCCCAACCCCGCCTTGTGAGCTTGTTAGCTTTTTTATATCCTGTTCATGTATGCTGTTTGATAACTGGTGCATTTTCTGCAAGCACTTGCAAGCATTAAAAATGATGGAACTAAAGAAAGGATGGGAGAGGGATGTTTCAAAAAGGGCATGGCTTAAGGTAAAAATCAGTGGTGCTGTCCTTCCTGTGTAAATTCAGGGGTGCAGGTACCTATTGGACTGATATAAATAGGTAGTGATTTTTATCCTGATTTTCTGATATCCATATGGGTTTGACTGTAGAACCGCAACATCTTGTGCAGTGTAGAGTGCATGCTACCGTGTAGGGTGACAGGACTGGTCTGCTGGCAGTGACATGGTAGCAGGCATTTTGTGTCTCTTGGTGCAGTGGAGGAACGTGGTACATCATCAGCCCCAGGGGACAGTGCTGTAGCTTGGTGAAAAGAAACTCAAACTTGTTCTGTCCTCCTTTCATTGGTGATTCTTGTATTTTTGCTCAGTGTCAGCAGCAACACTGGTGTGGTCTGTTCACCTTTCACAGCAGGCTCTTTCCATTTCCCATCTCTGGCTGCTGTTACACTCTGTTGCATGTCAGTCTGGGGATCCTCGTGCTCTGGGATTGTCCACCTTCCTTATAAAGGGGACTAATTTAGCCCCTTCCAGTCTCAATTATGAATACATGATCCAAAATATTTGATATAGAAAAAGACAAAAATGGGCTTGCTCTAACCCACGGACCACTGGAAACAAAACTGGGAAAGTTTCAGCTTAGATGCAGTGGTGAGCAGAATGCCCCCCCCCCAACCCAAATACTGGAGTTAGAGGCAAAATGAGATCTTTCCACAATTTTAGAGGGAAAAAACCAAAACCAAACCAAACCACAACCAAAACCCAAAACAAAACCATAAAATAATGACTTGGGGAGCTTTATTTCATTCCATATCATTATCTAATTTCACTTCAGATTTTTCCATGAGAGACAAATTCCAAGATATTTTGCAGTCCACCCCCAAAGACATTAGAAAGTTTAAAAAATTGTGGGTTTTCCTCAACATTCAACTCTTAATGGTTAAATAATGTAGAAAAGAAACAAGATTAATTTCAAATAAAATAATATAGTTCTGTGAACTCAATGTTGTTTTCCTGGCATTTTAATTCATCATAGGAAGAAAAGACAACTCAGTGCAACACTACATAGTTTTCTTATTTTTCACTGATCTCATATGTACAAAAAAAAAACCAAACCACCCCAAACCTGAAAAGCTCCTGAAATTGAATGTTTTGAGAGTTTTAATCCTACAGTTCTGTGGGGTGCAGTTATAGCATGCTGCTCTAGCTAGATTCCTGACTTGTTTATGCAAGATAGAGAAGGATCTTTCTGAGTAGGAAACATCACTGTGGAGTCCTGATGCTTCCCAGGAGCTAGAGGGAGGCTGCAGTACTGAGCTCCGTTCAACATGCTCTAAGGACAGGGCTTCCCCGACACTCATGAACAGCATCTCTTACTAGTCAAAATTATTTTGCTGGTGCAACCTTGAGGCTCGCGGTGGTTTGGGTGCAATTAGCAGGTCCCTGCTGCTCACCCAGGCTGTTGGGGCACAGGGTCAAGTGTGCCCCAGACTTGCTTGGCACCTCCATCTTCTTCCCTGCTTCTGGGATGCGAAGGTCATGTATCTCACAGTACTGCATGTAAAGGGACTGTGAGGCTAAAACATGGAGTCCTGGTGAAGCAAAGTGAGAACCTTGTCATTTACAGCAATGCCACAGAAGTTCTGCGAGTTGTAAATATGGAGGGGAGAGAGTGGGGCCAAGGCTCCTCTGCAGCAATGGTGCCAAGCCCCTTCCTTATGGCCTTACAGAGAGAAGTAAGAGAGGACAGGGTCACAGCTTTTGGTGGACAGGAGTTGAGCTGGACACCAAGGGGATGCAGTGAAAGATGTCTGCTGCAGGGTTTGTTGGTCCTTTCAGAAGGGGGGCTCTTCCTGACAGCTCCACCTGTGCTGGCATGAAGTAAGTGGGGGCTCCTGCATTGGCACACCTTGCCTACATTGCTTTAAAAAATCCCACCCTGAAATCTATCTGAGCCCCCTGAGAAGTATCTTTACAAGCTTTGCTATAGGAAAGGTTCACAAAACCAGTATCATTGCCCCATTTATGGATGAGAGGAATTTCAAATTTGTGAGCAGGATACGCATCTGTGGTCACTCTGTGGGTTGGTGGTAGATATGGGAGTCAAAGTGAAGCCTTGTCAACTTGGTGCTTTGCTCTTGGCAGTGAGGACGATCTGCAACATTTGTGTCTCAATTCTCAAATGCTTCAGTGCTGTGCTTATGAATTGGACAGAAAGACTACTTTAATAGGCAGTCTAGTTTTAGAGCTGGCATAATCATAATTCCTATGCCACTAGAAGCAGAGGGGGAGGATCAGATAAATATTAGAAAATTAGAATTTATTACAATAAAAGCCAAAGTGCTAGGAGCCAGAACTGTCATTGTAATGCAAGCTCTATTTTGATGGAATCCTATTACATTGTATGAGGCTGAGCATTCATAAGAATATCTTGGTTAGTAATTACCTGATTTGTGATATGTATCTAATGTTTAGATCTATTTGTTATGCTGCCATACATTATGCAGCAGCAATCCATTTCTAAACAACATTAACTGGCAATGTAGCAGTTCAGTGCAGAAATTATGGGCATAAATGTAAGTTTTACTTAGGCTGAGTAGCAGCAAAGTTGAGAAATCAGCAGTCCTGGTCAGGGTGATCTTCTGGGGTGAAGAGCTGCAGGTACATCTCTGCCTAACTTATCCTGCCAACAGAAGACACACACATACACACCTGCCAGATAATTCTGGGCATCCCCAAAGTATCAGGCAAGCAGAAAAGATGCATGCAGGCAGATGTGGGTACCAGCTGGCCAGGGTACCTCACGTGTGAGAGCTGACTGCTTCCCTATTTTGGGATGAGTTTGTGGAAAGTGGTGTTTCTGCAGGCTGCACCAATCAATAGCAAAGATCTGCAGGCATGGCTTTTAAATTGGATAAGCTTTGGAGCTGATGTCTGAATGGTAGTGACAACATAAACACTTGACTGAATGCCCTCCTGTCATTGCATCCCTAACAACACTTGCATAAGACCTTTTGTATTTTATGGGATCTTTTTTTCTTTCCCTTTATTTAATGACACTACTAAATAAAAACACTCAATACTTGCTGTTGCTTACTTTAAATCATCAATTAAATGAGCGTAGCTATTAGGATAAATATATTTTAAGTTGGAACTATTAGAAAAGGATAAAGGGACAGTGCTCATTAAAAAACCCTACTGAGTGTGTATCAAATGTCTCACATTCTTAGAGCATTAAAAAGGGATCTTTGTAAATACTAAAATTATTGGTGCTACAGATGAGAGAAAGAGTCTCTTGGCTCATGTTCCTGCCGGCTGTGTTATGCAGTCTTTTCACAAATGCATGCAAAAATTCTCCTCGGAAAGGAGGAGCCAGGATGAAAGCAGAAATGTGCCCATTGGTCCTACTGGAAGTATCTTACTCTTCTGATCACTAGAAACCATGTCTAATTTCTAGACTAAATTTATTCTTGGCCAGTTTCTAGCCGTTTGCTCTTGTGCCAGCATTGTCCTTCAGCATAACTGTCCTCTGGCTGCTGTAATTTATGCCTGTTTACATTTCTTTCTGCCTGGGCAATGAAGATCTATGAAACCTGTCCATTCTGCTTTAGTTTGTAGCCAGTTTCACTTTCTTAGTTGCTCCAGTGCCAGGGTTTCAGGCAACAAAGGGAGCATCCTTTGTTTTAAAAATAAAGGCTTTCATTCAAGCTGTACAATATTGTGGGTATATTTTCTGTTTGATTGAAGGTTTATGCTTTTTTCTTTGTTCCTTTTTTGGGGGAGGGGGAGTGGAGATTTTGGTTTGTTTTTTTTTGGTGTGTGGTGGTTTGGTTGTTTTTGGTTTTGTTTTTATTTTGTGGTTTGGTTTTGGGCTTTTTTATCCCTCCACGAAATTGAGAAGCTGGGCCTAATTCCAGCTGTCAGAGTCCCTGTGAAATGGTTAAATAAAAAGCAACAGAAAGAAGACTTTCCAGACCCTACATTGTGGCAGGGGTCAAGAAAGAAAAGTGAAAGGATTGCATTCATTGCTGGAGCCATCTGAGTGCAAGTACTAAGGCCAGGAATCGCACATAGGCTTTTGTAGAACAATTGTCTGCTGTCTGAGTCATGTCAACTATTTCTTTTGAAGGGGAACTTTGCAGGAGTCAGCCTGACATGTTTAATTGTGGCAAGAGCTGGTGCATGTTTGCACACCACACCACATGTTCTGCATAGCGCATATATAGTCCAAGTGGCTGAAGCTGGAGCTTGCGTGGAGATCCCTGGAGCATCAGTAAGATCTGAAAGTTTGGTTCATTTATGTCCATTTCAATAATCCCAGCCCACGTTTTTTGGCTCATGACAGTTAAGACTTGCTGGTGAATAAGCAAGGACCTGAAAATTGTTGAAGGTAATGAAGTGTCTATGAAATATATTTGTGTTGCATATGCTCCTTTTACTGCTACAGTCTTCAAGCTTCTTTACCTGCATCTTTAATGAGGAGGCAGACACTTCTCTGGTAGCTACAGGTTCACATTTAGTTTTACTAAGTGCCTGAGTTTGTCATGAGGAAGATGCTGCAGACTTAAAAAGAGCTCGATTTCTTAGTGACTCCATTGTTAAATCAGTCTTCTAATGTGAGGGTACCTTCTTGCACCCCGCATTTTACAGCATTTGAGGTAAGCTGGAGTGGGTATTAGGGGCACCAATTTACATTAGTATCTGCTATAATGAACTGAAGAAATAATATACTTGCTTTTTAACACTGAGAAGAGAGCATGTATTATTGGCATTCTTTAGCAAAGATCTCCAAAACAAAACAGGTGGGAAACAAAGCTTGCATAAGGCTTATGGAAACCAGTCAAGGAAGAGACAGAGAGCATCCTTGAAACCAGGTCACAACTAACCTGCCCATACCTGCCCAGATGACAGGAGGCATCCTCCAGGCTGGAATAGCCCAGCACATTTTGCTTTAGTTGCTTTGGGTGGGGAGGTTTTCCAGGAATTCTGGGCTTCTGGGGCTGCTGAAGAAACACCAGCAGGACCCACTTCTGCTGAGGAACAGGGACCTCAGGAGCTAGGTGGGTTCATAAAATATATTTTGTTCATCCTTTTCCCTGGTGCAGAGGATCTAGACTCTGAGTGTGTCAGGTTTTCAGTCCCTCTGTTGCCCTGTCCCTCTTTAAACTCTTAAGGATGCTCCTTGGGCAGAAAATCCCACCATGCCTCTGAAGCTAATAGATGGCTGGTCATCTCTGTGTGGAGTGCTGATGATCTCCACTGCTGTATTGCCACCTGTATGCAGCATAAAGCCATATTCTCCTTAATTACTGACAAAAATATCTCTTCAGAAGCCTCCCAATAATTACTCAAGTACCCTCTTAAGTGGCTTTTAATTCAGGCTCCTCATCCCCACACTTGCACATTTTCTAATTGCCAAGCACAACTACTCTTATGTAGGAGCTTCTGCCAGAAGAAAGTGCACATAACTTGCCCCCTGGTTTACACTACCTTGCTTTAATTTTGATGAGTCCATTATATTTCCAATGGGCTAGAGCAGGAGCATTCAGTCATAATGAAAGATGAAAGCTCTTACTGCTCTTGTGAATTTTCCTACATCCAACAACACTTGGCAACACTACGTCGCCTTTTGTTGGAGTGCTGCTGGTTGCCTTGGCAGCTCATCTTGTTACTGGGGGGTGCCCCTTGCCCCTGTGCTGGGGCAGGAGTGTCACACAGAAGACAGCTGTCCCAGGAGAGCCCATGAGCTCCTGTAAATGCCATGGAGTGGAAAGGATGAGCCATGGTCATTTTGCTAGGTGCCACAGGAGGGCCAACCAGTACTGTCCCTGGGGCAATGGGAAGGAGAATTCACAACTTTGCAGCCTTCTTTGTGTGCTTAGAAGGGGAAACACGGAGGATCCTGACCACTCACTCTGAAGGACCTAGCTGCATTCAAAAGGGAAGACTTTAGGACATGACTTTGAAATCTAAGCAGGTTCTGTTGCCTGTTTCTCCATGCTTGATAGAAAATATTGTGCTCTCTACTTATTTCTACTGTTTTACTGGGGTATTCTCTGGACACCAGGTCCAATCAATGACTTGTTTGTAGCAAGCTCCAACAGCCCTTTAACTGAGTAATGTTTTTTTGTGTCACGTGATGGAATAAGACCAAATTGAAACTAACTCTTTCCCTGAAGTGGGAAAAGAAACATGCATATGAAGGCAGAGGATAACCAAGCAAGGCCAGAGAGGAGAAAAGAAATCACACTGTACAGGAATTCCTTGTTCAAGACAGGAGCTGCAGAGAGGTCATGAAAAAAGGAAGGAAACAGGGTTGCCCATGTCCAAAGCCTATCCTTGGAAAGCCCTAGAAGAGCCCTACAAAGTGGTTAGAGCAGCTATTGCAGTTTCTGCTTTAAGCACTTCTGGAATTCAGCAGTCTGAGAGAAGAAAAGGCTAAAACTGTAATTTGTGTCAGACACATGTACGAATGATACAGGTTGGGAGGCTGTGATGGGTGACTGCAGAGGGAGCAGCCAAGCAATCACTAGTGGTGCTTTTTTCCCCTTGAAAAACACATCAAAACTGTGGGAGGGAGAAAGGAAATAGTCATTTTAGAAGAGCCTGTGCACAGAGATTTAAAGACCCAGGTTCATGCTGCTGCTCTGCCTTGTGAAAATACTTGAGTCTAGGTCTTGAAAGTGGCAAGACTGCCAGCTCTACCACAGAAGTGTGCTTTCTTGCTCTTCTGGCATCGCATTGTGAGCTCCAAAAGGTCTCGTTTTCATTCCTTGTGGGGAAGAAACGTAACTTTGAACCCAAGATTTTCTGCACGGTAGATTTCTATTCATATTAGCTCTGACAGAAGGTGGGTGAGCCTCTGAAGTTAGGTGGAAGGGACTGCTTGTGATTGCACAATCTTGTCACCTGTTTCACTCAAGTCAAAGCTGCACAGAGCAAGCCAAATAAGTCCTCTGTAGCAGGCATATCAATAGGGCAAGAAACCTCTAGACAAGTGGGATTTGGATTGAATGCTTTCTCAGCTGAGGGTGGTGCAGAGCTGCATTCCCAAGGGAGCTGTGGGATTTCCATTGCCGCAGGTCCCTAAACAGGGATCAGACCAATCTTGTCAGTGACGATGAAGGCACTGCTGGCATAGTACAAGGGTGACCTCTCCAGGCTCCTTTGTACCCTCTGCACAATTATATCAGCTCATCTATTTTTGATAGAAGTTGAATCTTAGGGTGAAATGGTAGAGAATCCATCACAACTCTTGCCATATCATTCTCTTGATGAATTACCTTTGCTATTAACAGTGAACATGAGCCTTGCCTTGACTCATAGCATCCAGCTCTCATTCTGACTTTGTTGATTTGAAAGAGCCCCTCCTTTCAAAAATGTTCTTATTGAGTTGTGAGAGATCTATCAGTCAGGGCCAAGTCTTCTCTGTCATTTTCTGGATACAGAGAATCTTGATCATTTTTCTTCTGTGGACAGATTTTCAGCAACAGCAAACTATCGATGATCACAGAATTAATGGGCTAAACACCCAGAGTACAAACAGCATATTCGCAGGGTGGCCCCTTGTGAATTCCCTGTAGATGTGTTTATTACTGCAACAAAAAAGACTGCTCAAGCATCTCACTAGGTTCATATCTTTTGTAGACCTCAAACCCTTCTGAAGCTATGTTCTGATCCATTACAATTTTGAAGTGTGGCAACGAGACTTTGTGCCTCTTGTTAATACTTGTGTTTGCTGTATTGGGTACAAACTTGACAGAGCATTTTTGCTTCTGCTCCCTATTGTTCCATGTGTGTGTTCATGGGCTTGGGCTTGCACTCTTCTAGCTGCAGTTCTGTGGAGGAAGGTCCTGTTCAGCTGTATCTCTCTTATGCTTCCCAATTCACAGAGTCACTGCTTTCTGGGAAAAAAAAAAGTTCTTAGTCTTGAAGTAACGCAGACTAAATAGTTTATCCCCAGAGGTTTGATATAACTGCATTGAAATGAAACTTGCTTCTATGGACTCTGTTTCTGTATCAGTTCAGTTTATTCTCTTCACCAGACTTGCTGTAATCATTAATTGCTACTGCATCAGTCTTTGTATCCTCGGCAAATTTAGATTTCTTCAAGGGTACTGATACCTTTGTTGGATTGTAGTAGCTGTGAGAATCTGTGGAGAGAGGACATCAGATTTCATTTTACTGAGGAGATAGAAAAGTTGATATATTTCTGGAAAGGGAAATAAATTACAATTTAAATAGCAAGATGTGTGTTTGGAGGCCAGGGGTATGTGGGGGAAGTGATGTATTACTCACCCACATCTTTTTTACCCATCTCTTTAGGTCAGCAGGGGATGAGGGAGTCTTCAAACTTTTTCCTAGCTGTACAACAGCTGTAATCTCATATTTACATAGTACGCCCTTGCAGTAGGTGGGTTAAATAAGCAGGTTTGGTTAAATGAGATACAATCTGGATGCATGTAACTTCAGAGGTATCCTGAGGCCAGGATTAATGTCCCAGTACTCCTGTTCTGCAGAGTTTGATGGCAGTGGGAGTACAAGGTTTTGTCAGAGTCACTGCATTTTCTGCAAGCTCTCCAAACTGCAAGGAGCCTTTGCTGGGTGACAGAGCAATGGGCTGGGCTTTGAAGCATTGCTCTTTTGACCCAGCAGGATTTGAGATATGACCTGGTTCAGGCTGCAAATGCTGGGCTTCTTACGGATTTGGATGAAGGGGTGAGTGAAGTTTGGGGTCAGCGAACTTTCCAAGACCTCTGTAGGTCTGGCAGAATCCATTACGTGTAGACAGAGAGATATATGGATCTGGAGGGAGTTTGTAATTTCTCCTTGACAGCTCCTCTCCCTTCCTCCCATCTTGGCCTATGCCAGTGCAACACAAGTACATTAAGGAGGCTGATGTCTCCAGTCTCCAAACCTTGACCTGCTGTGGAGCAGACAGTCCCACAGCCCTGCCGGAGGAACATGATAGGGGTTTTGTTCTCCTCCCTTCTTTTTGTCATTCTCAATCACATAATCGGGCTGTTTTGCCTCAGCCAAGATCTAATCCAGAAGGATATGTTTGACTTTCAGCAAAGTCAGCTTCATGGAAACTTTAAACTGAAAGGCTTTTCCTGACATGCTTGAAAATGATTTTGGGTGGAATCAGTGCCTGGCTACATGGTTACAATGTGAGGAGGTTTCACAGCTTGAGCAGTTTTCCTTCCTCCCAGGGAGGGGGAAAAAGCACAGACAGCTTCTTAGACGTCCTGAGCCCAGGGGATTGGAGGCCCAGGACCTCAAACTGTACTGTGGAGTCACACTTCCCCATTCACCCAGACTGCATCAACACAAAGCATGTAAGATGTAAATACGGACACAACCAGGTTCAGTGTCCATGCAAACTGGGCACCTCTCGAAATATTGAAACTGTAGGCCAAAACAGGATACTGGCTGTCATCAAATAGCATTCAAAGATAGCAATGAGGATGCCGGACCTCCCGCAGGGAAGGGAAGGTTGTAGGCTCTGTCTTGTTCATGAAAGTGCTGCTACCCTGACGTCTGAGGACTACGTCTCGGCTTCGGACAGAGAAGGGCATAATGTGCGTGTATTCAGTCTCAGGCTCACAATTAGAGTTGTTCTGGGGTGGCTACTTCACCCATTTCAGCCTCAAGCTGCTGCTTAACATTAAAAGCACAAGGCTGCATGTTGTTTTTTCCTCATTCTTCCATGCTGTGAATGCAGATGTAAGACCTGGCATGAAATCTCAAGTCTATGCTCTCCCTCCCATCCTAGTTCCTTGCAGTTCCTGTGGCTTAGGACTATCAGATGGGTTGCCACATGTGAAAAAGTCCCTAAAGGGGGTGGATGGAGGGAATTGCTGGATGCTGAGAAAAACCCAGTGAGGAAGAAGAGGTGGAAGGTGGAAGGGAGGCAGTTGTCTGTCTGCCTTTTAAATTCAGCGGCTGTAGTACAGGCAAGAAGATTCTTGAGTTTTCTCAGCATGTTTAGATGGGTGCTTCTAAGACTGGAGCAGCTGGTTAGCTCTGTGTCCCTTGTTCAGGAAGAGAGGGTTCTTAACTCTGCCTTGCACAAGGTTATCTACAAGCAGAGTAACAATCCTTTTCTTTGCGCCATGGAGGAGACCTTTCAGTAGGGCCTCCTCCCTGCCTCACCTTAATGACTGATCCCACTTGGGAAGGTGATGGTAGAAGGGCTGATGAATGGGGCTGTTGGGGTGATAACAGCAGCTTTAGGATGAGCCCATCTTGAACCAGCCCCAGGTCTTGCTCTGACATGTGAGGTGGGCGCTGGCCTCTCTGCAAGGAAGGTCTGTCTCCATATGTGAGAACAGTTTCAGACGCCCCCTGCTACTACTCATTGTCAGGCTTGATTCTGTGGAGATGGCTTTTGCAGTAAGGTGTAGACAGCAGAATTGATCCTAGACAGTGTACCTTCCTACTGTTCCCAGCAGGGACTTCCAGAATCCAGGAGACAAAGCCTTTTCAGCTATGCAGGAGGCTCCTTGAAGAGAAATGCATCTTCGCATTTTCATTCCTAGACAGCCATGGTTTCCTTCAAGCAAAGCTTTCTTGTGTTTCCCTGCCTCCATCTGGTATAGGTGACAGGTCACTGAAGAGAAAGAAAATCTTCCATTAACAATAAGTCCTCCTTCAAAAGGAAAAAATGTATATGAATATATAAAATCCAAGTAGGAATGTTTATTTTTCTGGGCTCCATTTGGTTTCATAGTGTTGGTGCTGCCTGTGACCAGTTTATGCAGCAGTGGTTTCATTCTGCAATCTGCATAACTGCTTACCTGAGAGTCGCTTTAAGACAGACAAGTCCCGCTTCTCTCCAGGCTAGAGCTGTTTCTAAAGACACCGATAGGCTAACGAATACTCCTCGTGATGAGTTGCAAATTTTAGTTGAATCTTCGAAGCAAAAAAAAGGGGTGAGGGGCCCATTAAATAAATTAATACAGCAATCATATGGTGCAGGCTCTTCTGTGATTTTTAAAAGGCCTAGGCAGCTCAGAGCTCAGCTGTGTGAGAAAAGCCCAGAAAGCCAGCCAGTTTTCATACTCCACTGTTGTTTCAGGGCTGGGTCTCTTCACAAATAGCACAATTCTAAGTGAACATGTGAATTCTTATTAGGCATCCAAGCATAGATACAAACCTATGCATTGTAAACAGAATTACCCTGCACACAAAATGGGCAAAATATTGCAAGGTCTTTCCTCTATCAGGTTACCCAGGAGTGGTTTTTTTTCAAACATCCACCCACACAGAGAGACTGGAGAATGCCAAAGCTGCGTGAGGTTTAATTATGCTAGACTAGCAACAAGGGGCTCCCCTGCAAAGGGTAAAGTTAATAAAACATGGATATGGGCTTAATTCTGCTTTATAAGCAGCCCTGGAAATGCACATTTTAGATGTAATTTACACAGCGTGGAAATTGGGTACAATTCTTAAGAGGTGTCTGCATGCAGACTTTCAAACTCAATGGTGGCTTCCTATTGGAAGAGATTTGTTGCTATGCTGCTGTAAAGTGGTGAATTAGGCCATTCATAATTATTGGCCAGGGATAGGCATCTTTCTTTTACCCAGTCAGATACAGCAATACACATATATTAAAGTGGTATTAAATCTAAATCTCTTCCTTAACTCTCATGCATACCTTTTCAGTAGCTGTGCAGATAAAACAGCAAAAAAAACCCCTGCATATTCTTCTATCTGTAATTCGCTCTGTGCATACAGAATTAGTAAAGCAGAGATATGCTTAATGACTGAATCCACAGAATATAGCCCATGCCTTTCGAAGGCTCTATGAAAAATAAACAGGATATTCTTTTAGCTACCCTGCGGGAATTATTACACTTCACTAAGGAAAGATGCCAATAATCTCCTTTTTGACCTAGATAGATCATTCTGTTTAGGAAGGTAAGATCACTTCTCTGTTCAAGCCACCGAAACTCTGAAATTCAGCCAGCCTTTCATTTTAAGCCTCAGCACCGAGAACCGAAGAGTTTATTTGTCAAGTGAACAAAACCTCGGAAACGACAGTGTCTTGATATTGGCCTCCTTCAATAGCAAGTGGCTAGTATAGCGGCTCCTGTGTGATTAGGGTGGGGTGGGGATATTTAATAAGCATTGTGAGGCTGTTTTTCCAACAGCTATGGGGAGTCTGACTCTCTGCTTTCTCCTGTGTGAAGGATGGGGCCTTTCTTCACAAACTGCTGGAGGGGCATTGCCATGTCTCTCTAGCATGATCAAAATGCTGTCTTGCTTGTTCATTGTATGAATCAATGCTATTCTCTCCTCTGTGCTTCATAGTGTGCATCATGTAACATTTTAAGAATGACAGTGCAGGTGTATTATGAGGTTGTCCTTCAGTTCCCCACCTCAAGACTACTCTGTGCTTGCTTGGTGTTTATGAAAGCATGGGATTGATCCAGAGTGATGCAGAACAGATGTGCATGGCAGTAAGGTCACAGGGGTTTCTGGCACTGTGTCTGCATTCAGAACCAAACATGTGGACTCCTTGGCCAACTATAAGGACAGACAGACCTGTATGTTTAGTAAATTCAACATTATATTCAGTTTCACAAGCTCTGCTTTAATTCCAGTACTGCAGAAGCAGAGAGACCTGGGAGAAGGATATCTTCTTGGAGCTGAATCTTTTCAGATTCACAAATCACCAAGAAAAAAAATGTTGTGACCAACTTTATCACTGATTAGGATAATTTTTAAATGCAGAGCTGCTGCTACTAGTTTACAGCTACACAAGAAAACAAATTAGTCACATGCTAAATAACTGAAAGTTATCTAATATGGGGATGGAATAAACCAGCATTTTTTCACCAGTGATTTGAAGGCTACAGGCAAAAAAAGTATCTTAGTATATATACAGAAAACCTCTTTCCTGGGAAGATATCTGTTTTGCTCATATCCTTTGAAAGTGAAGCTTTGGATAATTCACTGACATTTCAGACAGTGATTCCCTGATTGCAAACAGCTTTCTTTAGGCCATGCCTGTACCTTGTACTGCAACATTCTTTGATGTCAAGTGAAATAATCTGGCAGAGAAAATTAAAATACGAAGCATTTTAGTTACAGGAAAGGGGAGAAAAATCTTTCTTGATTGGGACAGTGAAATCTGCTCAAAAAAGTTGGCAGCAGTTAAAAAAAGATCAATAGCCAAATATATATATTTCCAAAAAGGTTCTGAATATCTTTCTCCCCTGTTCTCTCCTGGGGAACCTAATTCCACCTCATTTTGGTATGCACAGGGAGTAAGAGTGAAAATCAGGAAGTAATGCTGGAATTTAGTTAATCTTTATGGACATAGTGGGTGGTTGTTCAGTTGCATTTTTTCCCCAGTACATTAAAATAGTTCAGAGATAAAGTTCTTGCAATGAAGTAGTTACAAAGATTATTTTGCTGAAGTTGGTAATTCCCAGGGGGTGTCACTTTCAGCGGGGTACATGCTTCAACTCTACACCTTCAGGACTGAGTTAGTCTCATCCTGCCCCTAGTATTCACCTAAGTGTAGCTGGGGCAGGTCTCCTCTCCCCAGCTGAGATCCCCTTTCCCCCCATTCTGACCACTGTATGCCCCCCTGAGATGCAAAATGCTCATCACCACCTGCGCATATACTCATCTCTTACTTGAACCTGAAATCTGTAGAACCTCATTATTAGCGCAGCAGCATCAGTTACTCATTTGGATGGCCAGAGGTGTTTTTCTGCACCTTAAATTTTGCTCAGCGCAGCTTTGTGGCTGAAGATAGGAGGGAGCCCGCCCAGGTCCCGAGGGTCAGCCAGAGCAGAGCACCTGCTGATAAACTGGTGGGCTGCCTTGGGACCGCTCTGACGAGAGTCTCCGAGGCAGTGCCCACCACTGCAGTAGCCTTGCAGGCTCCCCAGGCGAGGCATCGGCCCCGCAGCAGCGCAGTCCTTGGGGCGCCGGGGCTGCCGCCTTCTCCGAGCACGGAGAAGCAGGGAGAGCCCTGGAGGTGGTCAGCTGCTGAGGCTGAGTGCTAGGGCACCTACAGGAAAGGCCGAGGAGGTGGACGGGTGGCTGCACAAGTGGCAGGCGGCTCCCCCGAGGGCCGGGCGGGGCTGCGGCGCCGGGGAAGCCCGGCTCCCCCGCTCGAGGGCTGCCCTGCCCGGGCGGAGGGGCAGGGCCGCCACGAAGCTGCAGTTGCTTCGCTCTGCCTGCGCGATTAATTCTCATCCAAACCTCGATCACGTAGGATTGCGTAGAGGACGGCGAGCGAGAGCAGCTGCAGTTCCCCCCGAGCCCGGAGCCCACCTCCCGGCCTGCACCGACCCGAGCCTGTCCGGTCCGGTCCGAGCCTACCAGCCCAGCCAGGTGGTTACGGGGCTCCTCGCCGCCTTGGCAGCAGCCCCGTGCGGCGTGGGAGTTCGAGGGGTCTTCCCCGGCCCCTCCCTCCACTCTCCTCCCCTCGCTTCGCTGCCCCCTCCCCGGGCCAGGCCCGGAGAGCGCAGACGGGTAGCGGGCGCCTCTCGGCTCCTCCCGGCCCCGCCGCCGTCGGCCGGTCCGACGGGCGTGCCGGGACCAGTCGGCCGGACGCGGAACCGGGATACTAGTCCGGTGACCAGCGACATCACCGACCTGCCAGGGGTGACCGAAGAGGCAGGGGTGACGGGGCAGGGCGAGGTC
>JANRGW010037876.1:44882-94518 GCA_024733675.1 Psilopsiagon aymara
CCAGGAGAATCTGCTCCAAGATTTTGCCAGGCACAGAGGTGAGGCTGCCTGGTCTGTAGTTCCCCGGCTCATCCATTAATTCCATTACTTGTTCCTCTTTCCCAGCTGAAAACTGATTGTGCTCAAGATACTGACAGCCCCCCTCCCCACCCTCAAAATATTATTTTCTTGATATATTTAAGCAGTTTGGATTGAAATGAAAGATGAAAAGAGCCTTGTCTTGGGGTTAATGGATCATGCTTACTTAATTGATATTTATCTAGTACAGCATAGTTTGCAGTCCCCTCCCCTTGCTGGCTGCACAGATAGCTTTTTTGCTTAGTGGTTGCCACTCATGTTTCCCAAACTACCAAATATATATGTTTCCTCCATTCTCCAAAGCAAAACTGTTTGCAATAGGTCAGGCATTATGGGACTGCTGCAAGTGAAGCCAGGGTTCAAACAGCCAGTCCACACCTTCTAGAAAATTGAAAAGCAGTAGAAATTTGCAAAACCACAGTGGGTTTGGCTTCCAGGTCCTGACTCACAGTTGGAACACACACTGTGGTTGCTGAAGGATGCTCCCCAGGGACTTGTGAGCTGCTGGCCTGGGGGAAGTGCAGGGATCACGCATTAGCAGGTGAGGGGCTTAGACCACCCATCTGCTCCTCAGTCTGTCCTTTCTCTGGCACAGCTCCTGTAATTGGAACCAGGTTTGAATTGGTGGCTACCTATAACCTCCGTCTCAGTTACCAATCTGCAGACGTTTGTGTGGGCATCCTCTCATGACCAACATTCCGCTTTTGTGGGGGTTTTCTGTGATGGTGGTTAAAAGGGTTGGCAGGGTGTGTGGTGTAACCACCAGTTCTCTGCTGGCTTTTTATAGTTTGGTTTTATGCTCTTCAGTACGGGGTCTGCCTGCTGGCTGACACACAACATCGTTACTTAAAAATTTATAAACATTTTTTTTGGGTTTTATTTCATTTCCTTTTGTGCCACTCCTGTCTTCCCTGCTTCCTTAAACATTTCTTCTATTATTTTTCTTTCTGTTTCTTCAAAAGCACAGATTTACTTTCCATTAAATAAATTTTAGTTTCAAAAGCAAGAGCTTGATAGCGGCTCCTGAATTATTAGAAACCACGTTTGAGAGCTCCTTTGCTCTGAGCCCTCAGGCAGCAAGTGGCTCTCTGGCAGCTGGAGCAGCCAGAGCTGTGTTTGGAGCCCTGTTAGAGAGGCAGATTCTCTGGTTTTGCTCCATCTGTGCTGTGTCATCCTGAGCGTGTGTATCCCCAGGGATGGAGCTCCCTGCTTGTGGATCTCTCCCGGATCAGCAGTGGTGCAGCTGGTAAACCTGCCTGATGTGCTGGAGTCCTTAAGGCCACCTGACACTGGGAATGAAGTGTCTGTAGTGAGACAAGAACCATGAAACAACATCCTTACTTATAACAGAGCTTTAGATGGAATGAAGCAGATGATGGCTTTCTCACACTGCAAATGTTTTCATTAAGTTGAAGGAGACTTCTGGCTCAGATGGAAAACAAATCATTCTGAAGGTGAAAAAGGTGTATTTTCACAAAGCAAAAGGAAAGAAGAAAGAACTTCGAGTCACATGGTGGGGTGGCCATTTTTAGCATGAACTTGCTCTTTGAAGTGTAATGTTTCTTCAAACCAGTGGCACAAGGAGCACATTTTCTTTATGCACATGAGTGTTGTGTAAGTTTTGTCAAAATCCAGTAACGTAATTTTGGGTCAAAAAATGCTTGCAAACTGCTGCAGGAGTGCTTAAGCTACAGTAGTACAGTTAGCAAAAAAATTATCACTGCCTCATTACTGCTAAATAAAGAAGTCTCACATGTCTCATCCCTTTGGAAAATACTGCAGGAGTGCATGAGGAATGCCATAACAAAAAGGGACATTGTTGCTGGTGTTACTGAACATTTTCAGAGTGACGATGGGACCCAAATTTTATTGAGTTGCCATTCAGTGATTACACAGGGCTCTTCTATGAGCTGGTGTTAGTAGGACCAGGTACCCTCCCCAAGACTGATAGCATCTTACATGATTAATTTCTGCTCAGTGCTTGCTGATAGCATGTTCTGTCCATTTGCTATTTTAATGAATTTTCTTCTCTGGCCATGCAGAGAGGGTGGAAGATTGATGTAGTTGTTTCTATATCATGTTTTTCTTTGTGTGAGGGACTTCTCAGTGTTTCTGCAGTATTTCAGGCCTGTTGGATTGATGGGGAAAGTGGAGAGATTTAACGTCTGAGAACAGCACAAATCACAGTGCTGTGGCAGGTGTGATCAGCAAGGGATGGTGTCTGCCCTATTCTACTAGTGATCTGGTGTTTTGTGTGGGGCACTTCAAGGTGAGGGGAGCTGAGGACTCTGTCATGGAGCCCTTGAAAAACTTGGGGTGCAGAAGTGTAATAACCAAGTTATGGCCACTTAGAAGCAAGACTGGGAAGATCCCTGAGGTTGACTAGTCCGACTATAGCTTTGCACTCACACCAGATGTACATTCCCCAGACAGATGGTTTTTTATATCCTCTCATGGAGCAAATTCTAGGTAGAAAGAATTTCCTCATATCCTGAATCTTTGTAGGAAACCAGGAAGAAATCTTCTTAATTGTCAGTGAAGTAGTTTTATGTTGCACATTGGAATCAACAAAACAAAACACAGCCTTTCTAACTGTACAAGCATCAAAGTGCTGCCACAAGATTGCCTGGGATTTCTGATCCATCAAAAAAGTCCTTAGGATGTGTGGCCCTGTAAGAAACCTTCTCCTGCTCCATCCCTGTTTGTAGGATGAGAGGTGCTGCAAGTATGGGGAGAGGGCAGAGGTATTTTTCTGTTTCTCATGACTGCCAGCTCCAGGCAGCAAAGCTTAGCAAATGGCATTTCCAGGCATCACCCTCCAAGCCTGCCTTTCCACCTTGGGGGTAGCAAAGATGAGGCCCCTTCTTTGCTGGTAGGAATTTTGGACTTAGTCATCCCTCAACCCAAAAGCTCTGCAGTGTGGGGATACCTGTTTGCTCAGTCTTCATGCAGCACTTGAGCTGACATGGGGAAAGTCTGGGGTTTACTTCTGATGTTTCCCCTTTCTCCACTCCATGGGGACCAGGGAGAAGCCCCCATGAAGGGACACACACTCGGATGGTTCATGGAGTCATGTCTGCACTCAAATGAAATACACTCTGTGATTGTGGGCTTACACGTAATATTTATGCTATCCTCTGTTTTGTCTGGGTGAATATGCTGTAATTTTGCCTAATTACACAATATGTCAGGAATAATTGCAGGGTGTTCCTCAAAATAAATAATATCTCTTCTACCCATACTTACGAACATGTGTTAACCTTCACGGCCAAGGCAATGATTGCTGGAAAGTGACAGTTTAGGAGCTGTAGCTACAGCTTCTTTTCCATTAAGCTTCTCATATTTTTTAATTCCCTTACCTGAAAAAGCTCACCCTGCATAAATTCTGGAAAAGCCCTACATCTCTTCTTCATACTTTCTGTTCCTGCCAGGCTTTGGTTTTCTCCTCATTCGAGCTCAAGTCAATACTGATGTAGAAGATTGCTCTTTGAAGGGAAATGTTTTGAAATTTTGACTGCTGGTAAAACACACTGGATCAACAGAGCAATACAAACCATGTCCCGGGAGAGGCAAAGACAAACCCAGGAGTGTAGCTGTATGAAGAATTGATTTTTTTAGTTCTATGGTCAAATAAAAGAAGTTTCTGGGAAGGAGGGGATTCAGATCCAATGCAGTATTTCATTCTACTTAAAATGAAACTGTCTTTCATCTCCAAGTCTTTTAACATCATTTCCAAACAAAGCATTGTCTCGAAAGAAAAAAAAGCCAAACTTGTCCTCTTTTCTGATGCCCTTTTTTTCCCCTGTTAAAAAGATGAACTTTGTATATAGCTTCAGCTGCTCTTACTCTGAATTTTTTATCAGAATATTCAGCTAGACAATTCCACCCTGAGGTATTCAGCAGTCCTTTGCCAAAATAATTGGTGTTAGTTAGGTCATCCCATTGTTTCCACCTGCAGTGTTTTTTGGGGACCTCTTTTGTCTCTGCAGTGCTGGAAATGGCTGTCTTGTCCTTAGCTTGTCTGCAGAGTGGGCAGTTCATGTGTCATGTATGCTGTTTGACATTTGCCTTCTAGGAAAACTCATCCAAGACTTTGGACCTTTTTATCCTTGACTCCTGGACTTTAGGTGGCTGTCACATGGGATCCAGAGCTTGGAGAGCGAGTGATCTGAAAGATGACTTTTCTAAATCCTAACATCCATCGGCTACTAGGAAAAGGGTGGTTTGGGAGAGACATATAGCAGTGGTCACATGTTGCACCCCACTTTCAATGCTTTTTATGACTCGTTTCTCTGCCCCTTACCTCAGACTTGTAATAACATCTGTGTAAAACTGATTCCCTGGGTATGACAGGGGCTGCATAAGTGCCAGTGGTGTGCAACCATGTCTTTTCCACCTGCTCAGCAAGTGAGAAATAAGACTTCCCTGGAGGGACTCATCTTTGTAAAAGCAAAGCAGGTGTAGTGCAGAGCTTTGCACATGTCTACTCTTTGATAGAGTGTGCAGGCAGGCAGTCCTGTTCAGTGCTGGAAGGCTGATTACTATTCCTCCTTGCAGGCATCAGCACAGGAAAGGAAATCACTCCTCTGGATACTCTTTTTTCCTGCAAGGTGCCATTCTGCTCTAGTGACTCACTGACGGTGACAGGAGGCAATTGCTTTGATAGGTACTGTCATTGGCTTGAGCCCGTCATCCGTCTGAGTTAGGGAAATGTCATTTTGGAAGCTTGTCCTTCAAACACAGAGGCCATTCCTGTCAGCACAGCCTGTTATTTCATGTAATGCATCCTGGAAACACCAGTTGTCTCTCTGTAGTTATTAGCTCTGGGTGAAGATGCACACTTGAGATAAGTGAATGCACAAGTGTGCCTTGCAGCCCTATTGTCCTAGAGTAATTTTCTTCTCAAAAGAAATTCCCTGTAGTTGGAGTGTGATGTCAACTGTGTAATCACATTGAACTGGAGCTGGGCTTTGCCTTCTTTCTACATCATTGGTAAAGGAGCTGGGATCAACTGTTTGGTGCTGCCAGAGTCACAATCATTGGCAATAAATCTTAGTGTCAGTCAGTCTGTTTACATCTCTCCATCCTACTCACAGGCTGGGTGATGTGCCTGTGTAGCTGAATGGCTGTATCTGAACAGAAAGGGGTTGTGGCAGCTTTGCGTGGTGGGCCTGCATGCCTGGCTTTGCTGCAGAGCCCCTGCTAATGCTTGAGCAGCTGCTGTTGCCCTCGGTGATGTGACTTCTGTGCAGGCAGCCTGAGGAGGCATCCAAATGCAAATGCCCACGTACACTGCTCACCTCCCTCTCCTCTGCAGCTCACTTGTCCTGTCCCTGCCTGTTATTCAGGATGCCACAAGGCAGCATTGCATAGTCCTTCCAGGCCAGCTGATTGTAGGCTTCCTTGAGCAGAGTGTGTCCTTCTTCTCTGAACACTTTTGCTGAGTTAAGCCACAGAAACCACAGAAAACATTTTGTGTGGTTGGGAAATGTCCTCCTTGCCTCCGCCTCTGTACTTTTGTGCACTCAGTGACTCCCATGGGAGCCACAACTGCTCAGCACTTTGCAGCAGGATCTCCTATCTCTGCACCCTAGTGACACAGTTGGAGCGTCCTCCAGGATTCCTGTGTGTGGCTCAAGGGGTTTCCATCTGCTTCGTGCATGGCTCACTACATAGGCACCTGTGTGCAGTGTCTGCTAAAGGCTCATACTCTGCTGTGGTCGTAACTTGAAAGAGTTTGTCAAGGTGTTCTGCCAGAGGAAATGCACCCCTAGACTTCAAGGACAGCAGTTCCTGGCACAGCTGCAAGTGCTGTTATTCCTGAGCTTCCCAGTTTAGGTAGATTCAGTGAATCATTGTAGTGAGTTGAGATATTCAACTTATGCCGACAGTGATGCATTTAATTAAACACAGCTGTTTACTTCATCTTAACTCCAAACACCCTGGAGAATTTAGTAGCTCCTGTCTGGAAAAAAATCTCAACATTTTTCTCCCTCAGCGATTCATCTTTTCCTTATCCCTGAGTTCTGTGCTGAATGCCTGTCACCCTGGTAATCTGCATGGAGCTCACTGATGTTTTTTTGTGCTGAGTTAATACAAGCCTTCATTAATACTGTACTTCTGAAGGAGGGATTTAGGTGCCCTTCTCTGTCTGCATGTATTTGCAGTATTTGGCTTTGAGAATTCTGGAACCCATCCTTTTCAGGGGAGGGGAACTGCAGTTTCTGCAGTGGCACTTTAAATGTGGAGTTAAATCTAAGTAAATTAGGAGCAGTTTATGCTCTGACTTGAATGCTGGATTTGGTGTGTTAAGGATTTGAGTCCTGGTTGGCTGAGTCATAAATCAACATTGCCTTATGACAGCTGCATCCTGAATGGGGGAAAATAAGAATAATGGAATGTGTAAATTCCAGGCTAAAATGTTTAATTGCAATAAATAAATGTTTAAAGAACATTAAGGTGAAATAAGCTCCTGTGATATATTACAGTTCCTGTGTTTCTCATCACATCCTCAGCAAAACTGTTGCACAGGCACAGAAGAGAATCAGCAGTATTCAGCAGAAGAGAATTCAGACATGGTTCAGATCAGGGCTGGAAATGCTTTCTCCCTCTGCCAATCCTTAGGTACCAGAGGGACTGTTTCCACTGCCTAGCACTGGCGTCTCTGACAGCTTTGATGTGCTAAGACCAGGCAGAGGCTTTGAGTCAGAATGTGTCCTGCTGCAGAAAAAGAGAGCAAATAAATGAGCAAGTCTCCTGTCAAAACCACACAGAAGGTACCTTCCTTGTACCTTGTTGCAGGTTGCTGAATGTAAAATGGCTGCTTGCCATCTGAGCTAGCAGACCTCTGTGTTTGACGGCTCATTGTTCAGAGAACAGTAGTCCCAAGAGCTTCAGATTTTATGCCACGACCAACACAGAGTACTGCTGGCACCTGACACAGTAACTTCTGAAGTGGATTTGGAAACAGTTATGCACCAGCAACCTCAGGTGGAGGCCTGCCTGCCAACCAGAGCATTACTATGAGTTGCAAGAATCCTTGGAGCTAGTGGCTTAAATCCTGGAAAGGTCACTAAGCCCTTCATCACTTCTAGAGATCATTGAAAAGCAGCCCTTCTGAGATCCCTACCATTGACTCAGAGGGTTCAGATTAAAGTGATTTCTGTAAGAAGGGTCTTGATGAATCCCTTTAGATTTCCCAGCCCAAGGCAAAGTGGGGTCTGGATTGCTGCAGCCTCAGGTCATTGTATTGTTATAAGTGGTGTTCTGTGAATGGCAAAAAATGAGGCTGTTGCAGACCGCCCTTCCATGATGGAGTCTTCATTCGAAATCAGTCCTGTGCCTGATTCCTTAGTCCTCCAGAGGTCAGGGTTTGGACTGAACTGAGCTACACTATGGTGCTTGATAGAGCATAGCGTTCCTCACCCATGGGTTTATGCTGCTGTGCATGACCTGAGCATGTTTGTGCTCCTGCTTTGCTGATGGAAATAGACAAGAGTTAGTGTCCTCATTGGGGCTCTTCTAAATTCAACATTGGTGCATGACCTCATAGCTCCTCTTTGCGTTAAGGGGAATTACTCTGCTTGCATACTCTCCGTTTTCCAGTTAATGAGGTAAGCAGAATTTAAAGAAAAGGTCACTAAAGAGCCAGTGATATTTCTGATAAGAAACATTTTGGCCAGTGTCCCTGCCAGAGATCTTGCTCTTTTGCCTGTAGCACACAGCAGATACCTTCAGCAGTATCTGCAATTTGAGGGTAAGAGATATGACTCTGCAGAGTAAGTGATTCGGACATGATCCCCTTGCCTTCTGGAGATCAAATAAATTATGTGTGAGTACCCAGCAACTATCATGTCCTTGACAAGCCCCGGGGGAATGAAAATTGTCATAGAGCTGTACAATAAGGAAGGAAACACAGCAGCTGATGTGCGCTAAGATGATTTTAAGGCTTAGCAGCAGGATGACTGAAATGAATAATGGCAGCATCACATTACCATTTAAGTAGAGACAAAGAGATTAGCAATCAGATCATGATTTAGTTAGCCTCAGCTGTGTCAAAGGGCACACAGAGTTAAAATCGGGCAGGAAGAGCTAGTGAGTTTGGCCTGTGGAAAGGGAGTAAACAGGGTATCTTTCAGGGGATATGTAGTGAGTTCATCACTAGCTGACTTCTCTAAGAAGAGTTATTGTCTGAGAATCATGTCTTTACCCTATGGAAAGCTAGACTGGTAGATGCTACAGACCAAGAACACAACCATGGTTTAGCTCTTGCTCCATTATTCTTATTGCTCTCTTCTGCCTTGTGGCTGTGTCCAGTGGGAATGCTTTCTGGGCATCGTGATCTTCTTCTGGAAGCCCCACACTTGAAGGATTTGTGCTGATTGTGCCTGCAGAAGAAGAAGGTCCATTGAGCTTTTCTTTAGCATTCCTTCAACCCTGAGCAGCTATATAATGGCAACTAGAACAAGCTATTCAAAGTAAGAATCCTGAAGTAGCCAGTATTGTGTATAAAATGATGGTAAAAATATCTCTTTGCATATTGCATGGAAATCCTTATAGCCTGGAATCTGTACTGGGAATACATTGTGTGGAAATCTTTTGTGTTTAGCCTGCACTTTGGGATCAAGGCAGTTATAGCTTCTTTCTTGCATCTGTCCTGAAGTACTTGATTTTGTGTTTAGGGAGACACTAAGTTGGTATTGAGGTCTTGTCCACATCAATTCTGTTTCTGCTGGGAAATACGCTCCTACAGCAAAATTGAAGAGTGTATGGAGGAGTCTGCGCGGGGGGAATAAGTTTATCCTGAGTATCACTCCTTTAAAAGCAAGGGAATCTGAGTTCCCCTTGCTACACAAGAAGGAGGTTAGAGAAAGAAAAGCTTGTTTGTGCTTCTGTCTCTTATTGATTATACCCCAGAGCAGGATTGAGGGAACTTCATGGAAATAAAAGTGTCGTATCAAGGTTGTGGGGTTTTAATCTCCCACTCAGTGCTTTAGTAAGCACTGGGAATCTTGCCTGCTGGGGAGGGTTGTTCTCTTTCACTTTCAATTGCAAAACTGTGAGAAGTTCTCAGTCTATTTTTTTGCCTTTATGCCTTCTGTTCTGGCTTATGGGAGTGTTCCACCATCCTTATTTGACAAGGAGACCTACTGGTTTTGAGATTTTTTACTAACTGAGTTTTTCAACATGGTTGCTACAGCATAATGGATAGCAGTGCTGGAAGACTGTGATAAAATTCTGTGTCAGTGGAAAGAAGTGATGTTAAAACATATAATATGACAAAAGTAGGGAGTCTCTTGAAAGTCATGTGCAGAGTTTTGCTTCTGGGGTAGCAGGAAAACTGTTTTACGATTATACTCTGCCCTCTTCAGGTAATAACGCTGTAGTGAAGTCTGGGCAGAAAGATGGGTTAAACCTTTATTCTTCTTGAAGGCTGCCTTCACCTAAAATTTTGTCTGTAGGACTCCTAGCTACACTGCTTGCTGTAAGAATAGCATGCTGCAATATCCCGCTCAATGCCCAGACATGAGACAGGAGCTTCCCTGATGGGAAGCAGCTACTCTGCCAGCTGTTGTAGCATAGCTGTTTATGTTTGAGCTGGTCCCTTTTCACTCAGTGGGGAGATGTATGTGGGTTTAGGATCCTATGGGCCTGGCCTGGCTGTTGATTGGGAAGGGAGCCCAATTCAGATGTAGACATGGCTGTACTAGATGTGACAAATCACCCATTGCCCAGATATCTCTCTAACCATCCTTTGGCTGTTCTCTGTTTTAGAAGAGAGAACTTGGTGCTGGCTGTGCATGTATTTATGCTGCTTTTGCTTTTAGTTCAGGCAGATACTCAAAGGTGCAGATGCCCAGCAGCTCTTCTGTTGAAAGAGAGAAAAAGAAATGCAGAAACAGGGGAAGGAGAAATCTGCATGGCTCCTGAGTGATTTCTGTCTGAAAAAGACATTTGGTTGGTTGTGCTGCAGGGCATTCTAAATGAGCCAGGGTAGCAGGGGTGCTCCTGCAGAAGCGGTGTGAGGAGAGGCAGGAACACTGCTGCTGTCAGACCCTGTTAAGGCCAGGAGGAGCATGAGAGCTCTGAGCTTCACTTGCTTGGAGTTTGAGTTTGGGTGTGAGCCTCAAACTTCATCAAAACCAGGTCAGGTCAAGAAAAAAATCACATCTAAGATAAGATTCCTACTCCAATCTAGGCAGGCATTGATTCAGGAAAGCCTAGGATCATGAAAACTGCAGTCATTAAAGCTTGAATCGTACCTGACTATGTGTCTGTGTCAGATCAGTAACAAAAAGGGACCTTGGTGCTTTGTTGTATGTTTACTATGGTGACACTTAGACTTCCAGTTCATTGGTGTTTGCATCTAACAAAGGTTCAGGGTGACCTCAAGGGATCTCAAGTGCTATTTTGATAAACTCGGTAGGCTATTTTTTAAAAGTGGGAGAGGTTTTCTTGTTGTTCCAAAATATATTGCATGATCGAAGTATAGTTTACACCCCAAAGAAGGAGGGAAGGACCTTCTATCCTGTAGCTAAATCAGAAATTTCACAAGAAAGGGGACAAGTTCAGGATTGTTTTATATGTCCATTCCTCTTATCCTTGAGATGCTTTAGACAAGATCTCCTGCCCTTCCCCAGCACACAGAAAGCCTCAGGCTGCAGGAGCATCTTCTAAATCTCTCCTGCTGGAAGCTCTTCCATTTTGTGCGAAGTACTTCAGCATTAAAATTTAACCAGAAAGTAAAAACAAGGCTAAGACTCATTCAAGGTACTGAAAATATGGGTCTCTTGTATCAGAGAGTGCCTATTGGTGCCTTCACTATTGTGGTATTAGATAATAGAGACGAAGGGTACAGGCTTGAGGAGGGTAGTGCAGTCATATGTGTGTTAGAAAAGCAAGTTAAATCAAGCTTCTGCATTCAACAAAATAGAAATTCATTTTGTTAATAAGAAAACAAAACACTTAGCTCAAGCTAAGTCTCAGTTTAACATTTGGCTTGAATGACATTAGCTTTTAGTAGATGGCCAGTACAGTTGTACTTATTTTACTGTCCCAGAATTGTCTTGCTTGGAGAAAGCCTGTCTGCAGTCTACAACATTCTCATTGCTATGAAATCACTGTTTTGAGGCAGCATAGAAACCAGTTGATTCCAATTTATGCAGTGGGGTTTGTAGCTGTGAAATAACACCTGACTCTCCCCAAGCTGGTGGAGGGGTTGCTGAAGTTGAAATTCTTTGCACCTGCAGCCTGTCTGCATTCAAGGTCCTTGCCTGCTGAGGGGAGGGTGTTGCCTGTGCAGAAGCACTGGCTGAGAGTGCCAGCCTCAAGTGGAAGTCGTGCAGCGCAGTGCAAAATCGTTAAGAGACGGGGTCTCCTAATGGAAACACTTAACACACAACGTGACTGGTTATGTAATGACCATGGCTTATTAAACAGCCTCACTAGAGGCATGAAAGATGGGAGGCTGACAGGATTTTTGGTATGCTACACTGGATTTTTTCCTCTCCATTGAGCCAGCAATAACTGGGTCTTATTCATTTACTTTTGGTGGGTGGTCACATAAAACTACAAACTCCCATCACACAAGGATGCCATCCTTGCTAGTGTGTCTTTGTACATGTAGCCAGCTGTCTTGATTTCCAGAAGCGATGCCTGTGACAAAAGCTTGCATGATTAAAATTGAATTTATTTTTGTAATACAAAAATGCATTTTTTGTTGGTTTGTTATGCTGCAGACCTCTGTCACATGAAGTTAAAATTGTTTCTGCCTTTTTAGCATTTTCCTTTTCATCTTCAACATAGGTATAAAGTGTTGCAGAGGAAATAGGTAAGCCCCAAGCCAGTCTGTTGCTGGCTCATGAGGTAGAGGGGCTGGGGAAGGACCCTGCTAGAGGTAAAGAGTAATTCCCATCTTCTAGAGTATGCAGTACGTGTTTTAGGGGGAGGAAGATGCAGATTTTGAAACAGAGGCGTTTTAAGGTGCCCGTAAATTCTTCAGGGGTCATTTTTGGAGGTGTCTTGCATCTGTTCCTTTCAGGATTTTGTTCCTGAGTCCCACACAGTTGGACTCATACAGCCTGATTAAGCACTTGGTTACTTTGGTTTTACACCACTATAATACCAGTGATTTAAATAGAATCTCTTTGGCATAAAACTGGAACTGTGCGATAGTGAATCAACCATACAGAAAATAAGGATCTTTGCTTCACAGGCAAAATAAGAAACAAAAGACAAATTGTTTGCAGCGCCACTAGCAAATAATCTTCTGAATGAGTGGCATATTCAGAATACATAAACTGTCTAAAGACTTTCATTTGGTAGGTAACTTTCAGTGAAGCAATGTTCCATAATTGTGTTTCTGTTACACCAGCTATGCATTGCATTTTACCTGCTCATCTGATCTCAATTTTATTTGCCTGTATGTCTATATATATATGAATATTTTACAACCATGCTTGAAAGGAATCACAGAAAGCTGTGTTATCTGCCAAGCACTTCTATGTTTACTCAGGGCTTAATGGGGGCCAGACAAATTGGGACTCCTTCTACTTGGTATATCTAATAATTTTTATTATTTCTTTGCAGAACCCCAACTGAAAGGAATTGTGACAAGGTTATTCAGCCAGCAGGAATACTTCCTGCAGATGCACCCAGATGGTACTATTGATGGGACCAAGGATGAAAACAGCGACTACAGTAAGAAAAATTACCCTGTTTTGCAACCCTGTTACAATCAAACGCAGCACCTAGCTTTAAAAGATGAAAATATGAGGAAGCCAGCTGTTTTCTGCACATTTTTTTCTATCTATCCTTCCCCTTTAAATCTTGCCTGTATAATTTCATATGTTTCCTCTCCAATCTTCTTCTCTCCTGCCCCGATTCTGTAACTGCCATCTGGGTGGGGTGGAGAATAAAACCCATGATTTGAATTGCTTCCAGAAGAGAAAGGAGATTATATTTATACACATGCCACATGGGTAAAGGATAGGGGGAATTCTCTCTCCAAGGAGAAGAGGAGAAAATTGTTTTCACTATTTTATCCTGAAAAATTCAACAATCATCAGGAATTTCCAAGTTGGAGAAAACCAGCTGTTCGCTAAATTATAGTGCTTTCAGGCTAATGTAAAGGCTGGGGACATCATATGACCTTTCCAAAGGAGGTCATCTTCCAAAACACTGTTCAAAGGGATTGTGTTCATGCTGTCCAACAAAGGACAGCAAAGCCCAACAAAGGCAGCAGAGCCATGCAGGTTTAAAAATGATGCTCTGTGCAGGAGCCATATTGGTTAAAACGAATGCAAAGCAACAACCAATCTTCCTTTTGCAAAAGTAGTTTTGTCAATACCAAAACTCCTCAAAGTTTAAAAAAGGTGAAGGATATTTTCCACAGCTTCTCTTCATTTCATGGGCATCAGATGTGTGCTTCTGAGTGGACAGTGATAAGCTCTGATCCTCCATCAACAGAGTAGTACTCAAGTCTTGATTTGTGTCATCCTATGTTGGTTTGAAGCTCCCTGTGGCACTGTTGTGGGTCACTGATGTAAGACATCATAGATAGCCTAGAAGATAGATAGCATAGAAGGTATTTTCTCAGTCACTTCTAGAGATGAACACATGTTCCTCTCTGTGGTAGGATTGATGGAAGCAAACTGCATGTACTCTGTGGAAAGAGAAATCTACTTAATTTGGAGGCTTATCTTGTTCAAATTCAAAGAAGCTCTTGGTTGGACTGAAGGCATTATTCCTTCAGGAAGACATCTGCTGGCTGCATGTGAGGGGTGTCTGAAGTGATGCAGCACACATAGAGGACATTCACATTATCAAGTGAAGCTGCACTTGGACAAAGGTGCAATTTGGCTACGGCCCCACATCTGTGGTGTTTGCCCTATCCCCAAGATGCTGGCAGAGTGCTGTGACAGGAATATTGTGTGTGGTGTGGTCGCTCTGCTGCATCCAGCTCAGGGCTGGGGCCCATGCACGAGAGGAGCTTTGGGAAGATGGCAACTGAAATTGTTGGAGACTGGCAAAGCTCTTGTGAAATGACCCAAGAAGCTGCATTTGTCTGAAACTTGGCCTATGGCAGATGCAACTGTCAGGTTTTAGTCCTCTTTTTTTCACAAGCTTATGTTGAACAAATGAAGTATTGCAAGTTGCAATGACAGAGTTTCTAATTTGTGCTGGTGCAAGAGAATCTGTGGACCTCTACACACACACTTTTACTCCATTAGAGACTGATCAGGTTTCTTCCTATGAGTAAAGTCTGGCCTTTTGATTTTCCCATCAGACACCAACACACGGCATGATTTCAGTGGGCTATACCTGGGGGGTGATGACCCAGTGTGGGTCATATTAGCTGCTTTCTCTTAAAGAAGACATAGGTTGTTCTTAATTTGCAGGAAATCCCATTGGAGACCTATTTCTCAACAGCATGGGAAGAGCTGCTATAGATGACAGGGATTCATTACCCTCATCTGTCATTGAGAACTGAACTACCAAGTAATGAGCTCAAACTGAAACTGGTGAATTTAGGTAAACAGCAGGAGAATAAAATGTAAGAGCAGTTCTGCAATATTTCAGGTTGGCAGGGGAGATGAGGGAAACTCCCACTACCTACCCATGACTGAGGTTGGGCCCCAAGCAGCACTTATGTCTTTAGAAATATTAGGTATCAGCTTCTCAAGATGCTTAGTATTTGTAAGCCACTTCCATCCAGTTGTCTTGGCTGGAAATAGATGGGCTGAAGGGCACATCTAGAGTGCAAATTTATTTGGTGAGGTGGCAGCTCTGCCTTAGCAGCTGGAACAGGACAGGAGGTATCTGGTTGAAGTGTGCCAAGCTACTTGCTCAAAGTCATGGGCCATGTAGTAAATTTTAGTCAAGCTTTTGAAAGGAGATTGAAGATGAAGAATTCCCTATCCCCTGAACTCAGGGGATATCAAAAGAGAAAAAAATTCAACATGACGGTATTTGGCTCCTGAAAATGAAATTAAGAATGTGAATTATTCAGTTTTGTTTAACTTCCTACCACACGTTCTCCTTTATAAATCTTCACTTTGAGTCAGCCATTTATATTGAATGAAGCTTCCAGTTATAGCTTCAAAACAAAATCACATTCTTTTATTTTGGAAATGCCAAAATAAACCATACTCACTTTTTCTTTTACCTTTTTCTATTCCTCCGAACATCTCAATTTTTGACCAGAAAGAAGTCAAAACTCACTTGTTGAAGTGAACAGCTTACAGGTTTGCATCACTGATATTTTCTGTCTCAAAATACTTCTCCAGAAGATTCCTGATCACTCAGTCTGAAATCTGCACAGTATTTCTGTGCAAGGGCAAAACTCGTCAAAGAGTAGATAAATATTTCCCTATCCTTGAAGAGGGCTGGTTAACTCACATGCACTGAGAAAGAAGTGCAGTCAGGATGGCCATATCAGGATAGTTCCCACCCTGGTTGTCCATCTATTCTCCATGCAGAAGCCATCTTAGCGCAGTTAAATACACGGTGAGCACCATGTTGTATATGTTACTCTCTGTTCTGTAGCTACATGCTGATTATTCAAATTAGCATTATGAAAGGAAGCTTAATTTTCGTGGAATACATAGGTTGGTTTACTCTGGCAAAATCAACATTTAAAATGAGAGACAACATGTCCCTCAGGTACGTCCCGTGCAATTATAAGTTCAAATAAAAATCCAGGAATGGCTAATATTTCACCAATTTTTAAATTAATTCTCTGGTGCCTATTTTATGTGTGTTCGAGAGAGGCTGATGGCATTTATTTTCCACCTCCTCTCACTTAAAGGAAAGAAAAAAAAAGCCAACAAAAAACCCAGAAGCCAAGTTCTAATGGCATTTGAATGGGCAACCAGCCAGTTTCCCATGAAAGAAGCGCCTGGGACATCTGTTCCTTATACCATGCATTTAAAGGCACGCCATCTTAATGTAAGCAAGAAGACAGGTTCTTTGCCTACTGGCACTGGGATATATGAATAATTTTCTTTGAGCACAATTCCATGGCGTACGAGGCCCTTGTTTGTATTCTTAGTAATGTTATATATGAGCTTTTATTTGTGGCAGTATCTTTTCCTTCCAACATCAGTGATCTCAAATGGTCTTTCAGGGCCAATTGTTGCTTTATTTGCGTCATTATTGCTCTTTCCTGGGCTGAGCAAGGTAATGCACCTTCTTTGTAAGAGCGGTGGGGCTTCTTTGTTTGCTAGCATAATCCTGCTGAATGTCTGAAAAGCCTTAGCAAATAGACAGTATGTAAAGGATAGGTCAACTGTACTGAACAAGTGGAAACAGACCAGCATATCTAGGATATTGTTGAGGCTTTCCAGAAACAAACATTAAGAGAGTAAGACTGGGGAAACCTATGGAAGTCTCCAGTTCAGCATCCTCCTTGATGGGTTATCTTCAGCTGCATAGAGCCTTGTCTCATTGTTTCAAATGTCTTCAGGAATGAGCTGTTCCATAGCTTCATAACGTGTCTGGTGCCAGTGCTGCACTGTTCTCATTGTAACAAATTGTTCTTTCAACCAGTCATAATTTCTTTGAGGCTTTTGTCTAGTGCTTCTTGTATTTTCATTGTGTTCCTCTGTTAAGTTTCATTGAGTTCCCTTCTTTGAGCTAAGCAAATAAATACAATTCCCCCAGTTTCTTCTCTCTTGTTGCATGAGAGAAGTAACTGCACATGTTGCACCACACCCTGTTGATCATCTTAGCAGCATTCCTTATTTCTCTCACAATCTTAAACCTCCCTGTCTCATGGTGCACCGAGGCTGCTGATGCCTATTGTATCATCTGTTAGTTCTTCTTTATTCATGTGAAGCATAAATGTCTTGATCCAGAGCAAATCACCTGGTATAAATTAGTTTAGGTCTTCTGACTTACTACTGCTTTTATCAGCTGAGCATATGGCCCACATCTTATATATAGCACATCTTACCTTATTCATCCGTTTCTGTAAACAAGTTAGTCCAGACACTCAGCTAAGTATGCATTCAGATTTTAAAAACATGTTATGCAGCTGATAAACTACCATAATGTAACGGTGAACAGCATACTCATGGCCAAAGGGTTTAGGACTATATCATGCTAAAAGTAATATAATCAATAAGCAGGGTCAGATGTTAATCTGCCAATGGCTGAAAATGGTAGGATGTCATGAAGAAAAATATGCAGAAATAATTCAATGTCCTAAATTTTTCTCTTCTGCCCATGAAGTAAAAGAGTATGTTCATTCCATGAAGTTGCAGATGGCATAGAAAATGTACCATTTGCAGCAGAGTTTTGAAAGCATTTGTTAAATTTTCTCTTTTTCACATAAGCACATCGTGTGTCCAGTCCTACTTTGCCACTGCTAGTCCTCTTCCCCATTTCTAATTCTGCTGTTTCATGTTAACTGAAGTTTTCTTCCTGACAAAAAATGAGACATACTGCTTTTGAGGTTGGTTGAGGGTTTTTCCTCACTCATTTTACATTCTTACAATAAAGTTTATAGCTTTTAAATCTATTCTAAACCAAAATAAAATATTTATCTGGAAGCATGATAACAGAAGGTTCCAATTTCTTCAAACACATGTCTAGATTGAAGTGCAGAAACAACTCTTGAGAATTTGTGAAATCTTGATTGACCCAAACCACCTTTTTTAATAGAGGAAGATATGTGCTACCTGAAACTTCTTTAGCTGCTAGTAACCTTTGTCAGATGCCCATCGTTCTGCTCCATCGTTTTGCTCCTCTACTCTGTGTTATGTTGCAGGAGATGCTCTGCCATGCCTAAAAGCTGTGATTTTTGGTGTTGTTCCCATGTTTGGCAGCAGGGTCTCAGGGAGTTTGGGAACTGGCAGTGGTCTTGCTACTGTAACACAGAGCACAGCAGGATTGTTCCTATTCTCCCTTAGCATATACAGGTGGATGCTTCCAAATGGAACTTTTCACCCACTAATTCTGGGTTTTACCACCTTGCTGCCTAATGAATGCTTTGAATGATCTGTCACAAGTTTTCTATACAAGATAAATTGGCTGTAGGGAATGAAAGATGATGCCCATTTTGTTTCATTACTAGCAGTAATATGCTCCATTTTTCAGTGGGAGGAAAAATTAAGGAACGGGAATTGCTTATAAATAGACTTGTTAATTGCAGAGGGTTTTAGACCTTCATGGTAGTGAGAAAGTGATAGAAATATAAGCTTACTTTGCTTAGTGAGCTTTTCAATGATAGAAATGCACTATAACACAGCTCTTTAATGCTGAGTAGCTGGGGTGTGTTTGTGTCTTCTGGGGACAATATCAAAGCAGCACTGCCCTTGACTCTGTTTCTTTAGACCAGTACTCAGGCTAGGCTTCATTTGCCATATGCATCTGTTGACATCCTCCCATGAAATCAAAAATATTAACATTGGCTTTGGTAAGAATTCAGATCATGTTTTGACATTTTACTGAATATGGTGCTTAAAAGCATAAAAAGGGACTGAGATTAAATTTGTTTTTACTAGGCTCGAGGTGTCTTCCTTTTAGGCAGCTCACTAAGGAAAGCTAAGCAGTTGTCCTTGGGAATTGAGTGAGCAAAAAGGGTATTGATGCGAATCTGGGACTTGTGAATCCCTTTTTGGAGGCAGCCCTGAAACTAGCTCTGTCAAGTCACCTGTTAGATATCTCGAGCAAAGTAGCTTTCTGTCTGTTGTGCTCTCTTCAGGTTTTACTTCTGAAAAAGGATCCACCTCTGACCCTTAAGCAAATCCAGCAAGAGTTCAGGTTGAATGTAATCAGTTTCCCACTACTTTTCACAGACCCTTTGGGCTCTACTTTTTCCTCTTAGAAATTCTCAAAAAAATCCTGGGACTTTAGATCAGACTTTGTAGTCTGTAGTTTGGTTCAAGTTTGTGTAGCAAGGAAATAATGAAGTCGCAGTTTCAGCTCTTCTTCCATCGCCCTCTTTTCTCCATGTTGGCTAAAACTTCTGTGTCCTCCCCTCTGCAGAAATTCACAGGCTGTACATGAGGGAGGTTCTTAGGAAGCAACTTATGGTTGAGTTAAATACATGTATTACATAGCACATACACATCTAACCAGTCTCTTGTTGAACTGGACTCTGCTCCCTCCCGTCACAGCAAGATTAACACTAGCCTGGCCTGAGGAGCTACAGCATTTTGAATAAACCATTTCAGCAAAAACTTTATGCTTCAGGGCTGGTATTAAATCAGCAGTAGTCCATCTCCCGGGGAAGGAACGGCTTTGAGATGGCACAGTGAGAAGGACTGTTTCTCCTACAACCGTTATGTGAAAGCCCCTTTGTGCTATGCTTGCTGCAGTGTGATGTGTCTGGCATAAAACTTTGTAAATGATCTAAAAAATGAATCAGCTAGAGGATAGTGTCCTTAAGGGTAAGCTGAGAAAAAAGAGTGCTTCACTGCATACTCTGTCATTCAGTCTTTCCTCTGAACTCTGCCCATTCACAGATCTGCTCTGGGCTAATTTGAACAACCCCAAAATTCTCAAGGCTTCAAGCAGGCTTTTGTAAATAAGTGAGTGTGTTAAAAAGCCATGAGAAATACTTTATGAATGTGGAAAGGGCGGTCTGACCTCAGGACTAGGGAACCAGAAAAAATATTACTGTTTCAGGGTAGTTGAGTGGGAAGAGACCTTGATTGAAGTATTTCCATTGTATTTGTGCTCACATTTCTGCCTGGCCCTGTGGCAATCTTTCCATATCCTGAGCTACATGGGACAACATCTAGTTAGCTATTTGGAAGCTGAAATACATAGGGTCCTACAACATGTGGACACTTTTTTCCTACAAATCTCGGTAGAAAAAGAACATGATAATGCCTCAGTACTCAATCAACATTGACAGTCCTCTCCTCTTTGAGCCCATTCCATCAGAAATGTAGCAAAAGCCTGACAATACATTAATGTATATGGTCCTGGAAAAGGTCTTTCAGTGAGCTACAGGATCTACTTGGAATTAAGCAATAAAGTAATTAATTCGGAGAAAGTGATTGCAATGCTTTAATCAATAAAATTGCAATAAAATTTAGTCTTGCAAGGTCTTATCTTCTTCTGTCCTGTCTAGTGTGGCTTCTAAATGAGCAGCAGTGCTCAGGTCCTGGAACAGAGCACTGTCTCTTCCTGAGTTTCTTCATTCCCTTGACAGCAGGGGTCACACAGACACACAGTCAGTTTAATTTTTATCCTTCTTGCCAGGGTTGCTGTCTGTATACTCTTTCAGCATATGGCAAATGCATGAAAGTGTGTCTAGGTTTAAATGTGTTTCAGGGTGAACTACACTCAGCTGTGTTGTTACGTTTGCCATGGGTGGTTAGCACAGCTCAGCTAGCCCATGGAAAGCTGTTGAGATGTGCTAGCTTGAGTGCATGTATAAGACCTTGGCATTGCAAAGGCAGTGATCAAACAGACTGATGGGTGTGTTAAAGCTTCTGGGAGGCAGCCAAACTCAGCACTTTAAAAAATTTCTTTTCAACACTGGCCCCATGGCTGCAGGCCTTTCTTGTACCAGGAAGCAGGACTTTTGATTCTAGTTCAGTACCTTCTGGTAGATGTCAGGGGTGGGGTGGGCTGGCCCTAGGGCAAAAAGCAGCACTGGGCACACAAAGGTCATGTCTCCGTAACCTTTTCTTTTCTTTCCACAGCCCTTTTCAATCTAATTCCTGTGGGTCTTCGTGTGGTGGCAATTCAAGGGGTGAAGGCAGGTCTGTATGTTGCCATGAATGCTGAGGGATATCTCTACAGCTCAGTAAGTACTTTGCACTGTTGGGGTCCTGGAATGGTTTGGTTTTGTAGGTGGGGGGAAGGAGGCTGCATTGGGACTTGCAGTGTTTTCTGGAAATAGTCACATATCAGCAAATCTTCAAAAGCAGGAACCAGGGAGCTGCTGCAAGGCCATGCAATATTCACTTCAAAGTGTCTCCACAGAGACTCATGGCAATATTTCCTGACCTGCAAAGATGCGCTTTGTGTTTCTTTGAGTAGTCACTTAATACAGTTCATACTGTAGAGGAGTTTGTGTGGTTGGCTGGTTATATTCTGGTTTCATATTTGCAAAATGGCATGGACTGAATGGAATTCTTCTGAATTGTGCCTGCATTACTGATCATAGGTGGTGCCCCAATGCTATGTTTTTACTGCAATGTAAATCCACAGCAATGCTTTGACTTCATTAAAATGATTCTGGACTATTCTGCTGGCAGAATTTCCCTGTATTTGTGTGGTCTTTTTAATGCTCATAAAAGATAAGTGAGGCATTTTTTTACTAATTCCCCTATAACTTTCTTAAATGGCATGAAAGGGCATGAGGTTATTCATAAGATTCTTATTTGAAGTAAGTAATTGATTTTCACAGTGAATAATTGATTCAGTGATTTATTAAATACGGCAGTCCTTTGCCAGAATTTTTTATGCTTCAAATAACTTTGCTCTAGTTCTACATAGTAAAAAGTGATAGTTAATAATATACTACTCATTTCTGTAGTTATGATATCTTTAAAGTGTATAGCTGAGATTCTAATCTCATCTGCCTTTGTGAAATTTACAGTGCAGTGATTCTGCTCTTGTCTAGGCATTTATGTAGCATTAAAAGCATGCCTGAGAATGGAGATGGAACCACTGAAAGGACAACAGTCTGAGTTGCTTGTATGCGATTTTTCCTAACTCTTACTATCCATCTTTATTCCTGGCCAGTTTTAAACATGCTCATATGGTTGTGATTTTCCCCTTTCCTTCAGGAGGTAACAAAGCTCTGTCTCCCCAGTGGCTCAGGGTAGAAACCAGCAAGTGGATGTTTTAGTATGCCTGGCGAGATAGGTCTCAAAACTGGCTGCTTGTCAAGAAGAGACAGAGAGATCAATCTGGATCTCACTGGATGCCAGACGCTTCCTGTTCTTTCATAGCCCAGTAAACATAAATGACTGCTGCTAAATAAATTACATCGGTTTACTGACAATGAAATCTTCCTCTTTTTGTAAAGCTATCAGAGCCCAAAGGGTAATGCTAAGTGTGGTGTGGTACTGCATTATCATGCCTGCTTCCCTTTAGACACATTGTCAGGAGGGTCCAGACTGACATTTTGCCCTATAATTGTTAAGTGCTGGGCATAAAGAGTCCTGGCCTGGCACTGAGGCACCTCATACCTCTGGTGCCCTGTAAATGGGGACTGTAGGAAAGCAGTGTGTGTCTCAGCCACATCCAGCCTGTGGGGATCTTTTTGGAGCAATGAGGGGTCAGCATTTTCTAAACAAATAGTGCAAGGAAGGGAAATGTGTGAGGCTCAGGCAAGAGAAGAAATGGAAGGCTGGAAATATAAAGTTGACAGCTGAGAGATTAAAGACCATGCAGAGGAAAAATATCTCTTGCTAGCAGTAGTGAGACAATAGGAAGGGTGGGAGGGATATACCAAGAGGTGGTGGGCAGCAGGAGGAGCATGTGTCCAGGAAACACATCTGCTAGTCATATGAAGTGTCCTGTTAGGCACCAGATCATTCATGTGTGCATATGAGGGTGATTTAATGGGCCCTGCTTATTCCCAGCAAGTGTTCCTGCCTTAAGTAGGAAGGTTAATCTCGGAAGGATAAGGATGCACTGATGGCCAGTGGTTAATGAAGTGGACCTTTTTACGTGCTATGGCTTGATGGCAATCGTCTCTGAACTAGTAAAAGTTAAACTATTCAATATGATTACAGATTTCTGCTTTCAGTAAATAGATGCTGCTAATCCATCTCTACTCCAGTGAAATGGAACTTGCTGGACAGTGTTTTCTTCTTGTATTGACTAGTGTCTCTGTCTTACAGCAGTATATCAATGAATTCACTGGGCTTTGGAGCAGACCCCTTGGCAAGAAAAAAAGAAATTTTGTAGATAGAGTCTGTTAGAAGCAGGGAATCTGGGCTAAACCACCCATGGCATCAAAAAAAAGGGATGAGATCAGGTTCCTATAAAATAACTGGATATGGCTGAGAAGAGCTCAGTCTCTTTGCTGTGGTTTAACTGAAGGCCAAGACACTTTTCGAGTAGTCTCTTCTAGATGCTGCAGTTTCCTTGTGGGGCCAGGATCCCAGTCCAACCGCACATTTGGCACAGCTGTGTAAGTCTTGAAGACTGTGTTGGGGAATTACTTTGGCAGGACTTGAGTCTATTCATCTCTGGGGTGAGCAGGACCCCTGGCCGCGCTACCTGGAACTGACCGCTGCCCACACCAAAGGACACATTGTCCCTGTTCCTTTGTTTAGCAGCCCCTAAACTATAGCTTTGTTCTGTCTCAGGCCAGTTTCCCTTGGTGTTGTGCATATACCTATTTTTTCTCTATCCATTTCCTAAAAAAAAAAGTCACTGTTCCCCATAGATACTGTTCACTCGTGCAGATCCACTAATAAATTAATTTTTTCTGTTGCTTGGCTCCCTCCCTTGCTGTTTGTCCCAGGCCTAGCCCCGCTAGGACTTCTTATAACACCCTCAAGCCCAAGTCTGCTTTCAGTTAAAACACAGTTGTCCAGGAAAATATGCTTTGTTTGAGGGGTTTTTTTTGTTGTTGGTTTGATTTTGTTTTTTTTTTTTTCTTGAGCCCAGATTGTGGCTGCTATAACTGAACACATCATCATTGTGGGTCTGTTTTGGTTTTTGTTGTGTGTTTTTCTGGTGATATTTAATCTGTCTGAGTCAGCTGAAACCTTGGCTGACATCCTCTGCCCTGAATCAAACCAGAGGCTATTATCAGCCTGGCCTCAGAAGTGGTTTGTGCCAGCTTCTTCTGGGTTTGTGTGAATGGGCTCTTGAATGGGTTTACAATAACCAGCCCTTGGAAAATGTCTTTCTGGTGCCAGTCATTGCAGAGTAGCGTCCTCTAAAGCCAAACCTGTGGAGAAGGATCTTTGCAGAAGCATGCAAGACTTTCCTAAATGCTTGGCCGCACTGATACTTTTAGCAATGAGTTTCCTCACCTCTTAATTAGGGATAGGTAGGTATAGTGTGAGGTTGGCTTGCTGAGTTCAGCCAGCCGCAGATCCCTAGCCAGCTTCAGAGGCCTAAATGCGCTAGGTGCCAACCCCTCTTTGCTTTGGAAGCCACTGTATTTGAATTTTGTGCATTGTTTACTTACACTAGACAACTCCAGACTAGCTTATTGCTACCTCTGAGGTGTGTTGGGGAGGTGCTTAGTAGGTAACAAAAATCAGGCTGTGATCTGAGACCCCTGGCTTTGCAGACAGTAGGATGCAAAACACAGTCTTTATAGCAAGCTTGCAAAGTCATTGGTGTGTTCCCATTTGATTTCTAGTAATGTAGAACAGCTGTAAATTCCCTGATAGTGCATGAAGGGTTTTATCAGCACTTGTTCTAGGGAGTGACATGACTGTTCTGAGGATCCACTGTTAGCATTTTAAAATGTAAAAATATACAAAATGAATGAAGGGCAGTGGGTATTATTTGTACTGTCTTAGTGCTTAGTGGCTTGGGAAGATGAGACCAAAGGCTGATTGTTGCAGAGGACAGGGAAGCACAGAATTGAGGTATGTCCTGCTCCAGTGAATTTACAGTATGATCTTAACAGGAGAAGACATAGAATATGCTCTCCTTTCTCTGGCTGGAGCTAATATCTCCAGCACCAAATTGATTTCTACTCCTGTATAACCTTTCTCTGTGAAGTTTCTCTCCTCGACACCCAGGTTTCTCTCTTTCACCCCAGCTTCACAGGGGCATGGGGAAGAGTGCATGCAAAGTGTTTCATCTGAGAAGCAAACCTGGTTCTCCTGGAGCAGAGGCTCATCATGGGGCTCTAGAGCCTCTGCAGGCTAACCCAATCACTCCAGGTACAGTGAAATTGCAGCTCTCAATATGACGATATATATAATTCAGTGGTGTTACAGCTGCAATTGGTTTTGCCCCAAGTGCATAACACTTTTCTTCTAAAATGTACTGCTCTCAGATGTTCCTTGTTGTTTATCTCAGAGTTCTAATTATTTTTGAAATGGCAAAATGTGATACATAATTTATTGGAAAGACTGAGAAAACCCTAGCTGAGATACAGAATAGAGAGGAAAAAAATGGGTCGCATATGAGAGCCTAGTATAACTTTACGGTATAAACCTCTGTGTTTGAAATGCTGAAATTGGAGCTTGAATCACTTCAAAGATTCCTTCTAATACGGGAATGATTATGCACAATTAAAAAAAAAAATCAAAACAGCATTGAAAAATCCAAGTCACTTTAAGAGCTCAGTGTGTCTTTGCATTTTCTTTTTCTCTGCTTTTTTCTGCTCCATCATTTTCCATAATAAACATGTCTTGCATAATAATAAACAAGCACCTGGGGAAGTATGTATATTAACTGTGGTTTTTTTAATCTGCTGAAATGCTACAACTAGAACTTCTCTAGGGTTACTGCACTCTTACCTGCATTGTTTCAAGGTCAGGGGCTGGAATCAATAATGCTGCATTCTCTCCCCTAATAAGCTTGGGGTGTTAAACCTGCTCCAGCCCATACCATTTCTTTAATTCCTAACTGACCTCCAGCAGGGCTAGTTGATCTGATCAGAAGTACACATAGGCCAGGCAGGTATCCTGCACATGTCCCTTCTGCAGATACTTGCTGGAGGGATTCCTTAGTTTACATGCATCATTAGGGAGTCAGGTCAGTGGGGAGAGAAAGTGTCTCCAAAGGCAAGTCACAGCAGGAGCACAATGTAATGTACCTTTAATTTACCTCCAGAGTAAACAGCCAGTGAGGAAGAGTAGATAAAGGGGCTCACTGAGTGAAGGCGTTAACTGGGAGCTGTAAAACTTCTGTTTCCTGGCTTGCTCATAAATATGGAGGGAACAAAATGGATGCTCAGGTTAGCAGCTGTGCTGAGGAGTGCCAGCCCCTGGGAGCAGATTCCTCCTGGCTGGCACCCTGGCATACCATCCTGCTAGCATGAAAACTTGTAAACATGGCTATCAATTGCAGAGTGGTCCCTTTTCCCTTGGAGATGTGCTGCCATCCGCTTTGCTCTGCTTGGCTCTCAGAAGCTCTTCAAAGGTCCAGCTTTCCTTTCACCACAGCAGAGCGAGCTCTCGCTTCCTGTGTGTGCAAGCTGGGCAAGACCAATGCTAGCCCACACTGGTCCAAGGGTTCTTCAGGGTGTTGTACGAGCTAGAAATGGGTATGACCTCACTTGGTGGTGCTACCCAGACTTCTTGTCAGATGAAGAGAGCTGAGACAGTTCAATATTGTGGCTTTTTGGGGACAGGATTTCCATCTGGAATCCTGTTGAGGGGTCTGTGTTTCTTGAACTTTCCCAGCACAGTACCACAGTGGGGCTCCTACAGGCAGGCTGCTGCTCTGCACCTTGCATTGATATCTGGAATGAGTTAGGTCAGACTTAGCTTTCACCTATTCAAGTGAGAAACAGTTGAGAGGACAAATCTGTAACAGCAGGATCTAATCCTGTTTTCCTGGCTGTCTGCCTTAAATAATAGCAGTGCAGATTATGAAGAATGAGTATACTTCAATAAGAAATGCCTTCTTAGTCTTGGTTGCACAGGATATTTAATAATGTCCTTTGTTTGACCTAATGCCAGCTGGACGCACAGGGATGGGGCATTCCCCTTTGTGAGAGGGGTAGTGTTGGGATGCATTATGGTCTTTTGCTGAAATTTCATTTTGGAAGAAAATGGGGGGAAAATGCTCCAGTGGTGCTGAGTTATCTCATTTTGACACTTCCCCAAAGAAACATTACAGATTCCCATTCTGAAAGAACTTCAGAGTGCTTTATACTGCTTTACCATTCCTAATAAAATCAGACTGAACGTTTAGATTCTGATTGAGCATTTTGGTCCCACGTGGTTTCCTTAATGTTGGAAGGGGGAGGAGGGCAAAGCACCAGCGAAGAGGGGTTGCTCCAAATTGTATGAAAGGCAAGAACAGAAATTACAGAGATGAATCAGTTGTAGCTTCTATCTTCTGCACAGCATTCCTGCTGCTGATTTCTTTGAGGCCAAATATACAGGCCTAACCTTAGATAAACAGAAAGGCAAATTCCTTGGAGCAGGTGTTAAGCAGCAGTAGTGCTGCATAGAGCTTGCCTAATTTTCTTCTGTGTGTTGTGTGTGATGAATTCACCACCCTAGGGAAAATGATGTGGTTAAAGCAGAATGGTCAATGGCAATACAATATTTGAGTTGGATTTTGGTGTGCAGAGAAGCCCTTAGCAGAAGTGGTGCATGAGTGAAGCACTCATTCCAGCAAATAAGAACCAAAAGCTGATTGCCATGATGTTGTTCTGGAGAAACAGTCATGGCACACATCCCTTTCGTTGCTTTTCCTTTGCATCCTGCTGGCTGAGGGATGCAGGAGCAGCCAGTAACTGAGTTCTTCTGCCTGGGTTAATATTTTGCATTTCCTCAAACTCTCCAGCCTGGTTTGCTTGTTTTTAATGCTATTTATTCAATGTCTGGTTTGTCCGTAAATAGTTCCATTGTCTGTTTTCCACAAACGAAACCTAAACAAAACTCTAGGACACAAAGGGTGACAGTGGGTGTATTAGTAACATCTTATTTTGTAGTGAAGGGAGGACAGATACTGTTCTTCTTGGGTTGGGGGCTCTGATATTTAATGAGGGAAGTTCTGAGTGAAGATCTGTTTGGCTGAGGTCCGGTGTATGTTAATTAAGTGATTTGGATCTCATTTCTGACAACACCAAACTCAGATATGGATTGGATGAAACTAGTGAATAATGTGCCTTTGCCAGACAGTGACTAATGGCTCTGGAGGTGAAAGCAGGAGATAGAACAGTCATAGGCTAAGAAATCCAAGAAAAACCCTATTGACTGTGCATATAATTATTACTGGGAACTAAGTGATAGAAAACTTTAAAAATGGGAAACTTTGTTGAATTGTAATGTGGCTTTCCAGGAGAAAGAAAAGCGGCTCAAAGTACCTAGGCAATTTCAAGCTAGACTAGCTGAATCAGTGGAGGTTGTAGTGGACTGCAGTGGAAAAGCCTGCATGGGAGCCTGAACCATCTCTGCTTTGCTGTGAAAGGGTAATGTCTTGACTAAGCACCTGCAAAGCAAAAATAATTTTCTTGAAGCCTCTGAATTACAGGAGCTCAGTTCATGCCCCTTAGCTTTGATTTTTTTTTTATTTTTTTTTTTTTACCATGAGCCCCTAGATATAGGGCTGGTTTATGAATCTGTAGTTATATAGCTTGGTGCCTCACAGGACACTTGTGAAACTGGTGGAGTAAATGTGCTTGGTGGGAGTTATGAACCCGGCCTGAAATGTGCTCATACAAGCTCTAGTTCAGCAAACTGCTGAAATTGCTCCTTAATGCTTTGCTAAATCTGTGCTCCCTGGTCTTCCCTGCAGCAGGGATGCAGCCCCTGGGGATTACCACCCACTTTGAGTTGCCTCTTCTGGCATCTTTTCTGAAAGAGCCACTCCTTACTGCAAGCAAAACTCCAAACCTACCCAACTTCTCTTGCTGTGAATTCATCTGAGTGGGGTGGAATGAATCTGTTTGTACTACTGGCAGCCAGTCACTGCTGTGATGTGTTGCATGCTGACAGCGTGCTTAGCTCTGCAGAGCGCGTGGGATGGCCGGTGTGCTTGTGCCAAGGAGCCTGCAATCTGTGCGCAAGCAGGGAGGAACGTAGGGGCACCTCGCCAGCAGCGATGCCCAGGGGCCTCCTGGCAGCAGAGCAGGCAGGCAGGACATAGCTTTGGACCCACTCCAGGGCTTCCTGAACCATGCCTTGTCCTTGTGTCTAGTCTTACAGTATATGTGAGGTGCACCAAAAAGGCTCTGCAAGGTCTGTCTTCTGTATGTGCTGGCTGAGGCTGGGCCCAGTTCTGGCCTTGTGACAGTGGGTTAGGGGGCAGCAGAAAAGCGGTGTGCATCGAAGGCAGAGCCCGTCCTTCCCCACCCGCTGTGTCTGCTGCTGCTGGGGCTGACTTGGTTTTAAAAATATGCCTGGCTCTCCTGGAAGGCTGGAAATGTCAGCCTCAAGGGAAAACGTCTGAGTGCTTCAGATCTGCTGGTTGTTTATTACTGGGGCATTTAATTATATTATTCAACTTCAAATTTTTCAATGAAAGTGTATCTGCTGCAAGGCTTTTTTTTTTGTTTTCCTGTTAGTTTTTTTCCTCTGGAACAGTACAAGAGGCTCTAGGATGGGGCCCATGGAGTTCTGAGATGCTGCCAACCAACACCACAGGGACAGACAGGTCCTTTAAGGATCCTTGGTGTCATCATTACAATAAAAGCTTTATTTTAACCTTGCTCCTCTGCAGAGCAGGTTGGTTTAATAAACATCGGAAACCCTCTGCAGGGTGGGTCATTTCCATTAACATCATAGACCCTCTACAGAGTGGGTTGATTTACACACTAACAATAACTTAAGCTCAAATGTGTGCACAAAACTCACTTGGTGCTTGGGAGCCATATTGGTGGTTCTGATTGCTCTGTAGGCCCAGGACCCCTTCACAGGAGAAATGGGTATGTGACCAATCTGCCCATGGCTAATGTCTGCCTGCCACACAGAATGGTACAGGGGCTGAGAGTAGAGGATATAGTAACTGAGGCAGGATTATGAGAAAGCAGGAGATTTTGCGAATTCCATTAGTAAAGGCATGTCCTCTTCTGTGCTGTGGAGGAGCAAATCCTTACTTTGCTGGAGGCTGAGTACAAATGGGATGGTTTAGAGCCCACATAGCCATTATTTTCCAAGCTTTCTAATCTCTGCAGCACCAGCAGTCATCTGTAAACTTATAGGACTAGAAAACCAAGTAATAATGGTTGGACTAGTACTCATTAGTTCCTTTATGCTGTATCATTGCCTTTCTGTCTGCAGTTAGGTTACACGCTTGATCTTTTACTCTTGTGACTAATTTCACTCGTGTGCAGTTTTGCTGTTCTTTAGTTACACCTTCCAACAGCTTCTGCTACTCAGAATCATAGAAGAGTTAGGGTTGGAAAGGACCACAAGATCATCTAAGTCCAAACCCCCTGCTGTGGGCTAGGACACCTCCCACTAAACCATGTCACCCAAGGCTCTGTCCAACCTGGCCTTGAACACCGCCAGCGATGGAACATTCACAACTTCCCTGGGCAGCCCATTCCAGTGCCTCACCACCCTTACAGTAAAGAATTTCTTCCTTATATCCAATCTTAACTTCCCCTGTTTAAGTTTTAACCCGCTACCTCTTGTCCTGTCACTACAGTCACTAACAAATAGTCCATCCCCAGCATCCCTATAGCCCCCCTTCAGATACTCACTTTGTTGTTGTCATCCTATTTCCTTTTTTTGTAACCATTCTTTATTAATCTTACATCAGTGTGTTTCAGACAACATAGGCAGATGAAAAGATATGTCTTGGTGGGTGGACACTGTATAGACTTATGCCTGTGGCATTCCCTGCAGATTTTGCTTAATCAAAAAGGGGAACTTCTTCCCTGCTGATGAGCTCCAGATTGCCTCTTTTGTTGTGTGGAGGTGATTGCTGTTCCATGGAAAAGTCTGGCAAGCCCTGAAACTTTTAAACAACATTCAATTAATTGTCCCTGACTGATATCAATATATTCCTTGTATGCACATGCAAGTCACAAGTTGTTTTGGTGGTTTAACATCCCACCTATCAAGAATCACAGAATGGTTTGGGTTGGAAGTGACCTTAAGATCATCTAGTTCCAACCCCCTGCCATGGGCAGGGGTTCCTTCCACTAGTTGCTCAAAGCCCCATCCAGTCTGGCCTTGAACACTGCCGGGCATGGGGCAGCCACAAATTCCCTGGGCAACCTGTGCCAGGGCATTGCCACCCTCACAGGGAAGAACTTCTTCCTAATATCTGATTTCAGTCTGATGTTTTTTAGTTTAAAGACATTTACCCTTCTGTTATTTCTACACGCCTTGTAAAAAGTATCTTGCCAGCTTTCTTGTCAGCTTGTTTAAGTACTGGAAAGCTAGTGTAAGTTCTTCCAGTATCCTTGCTGAACAACATAACTCTCTCAGTCTCTCTCCATAGGAAGGGTGCTTCATCATTCTGAGCATCTTCATGGCCTCCTCTAGACAGGTCCATGTTGTTATGTTGGGGGCCCCAGAGCTGGAGAATGCTGCAGGTGAGAAGGAGGCAGTATGAGGGAATCCTGCCATCTCTGATGTAGCCAATGTTATCTGAGGTGCAGAAGAGTTATGCTTTGAAAGCAACACTAGCCTTTCTTTCAGTTCTATTCTGTAAGTTAGATGAATCCCAGAAAGTTGAAAGTATTTCAAAATTCACAATGTGCTCTCTAATTCTCCAAATACATACCTAGACGATAGCCTCACTCTAAAAGCTTTCTGAAATTTGAGCACCCTTTTGACATAAATAAGAAGTGGCATGACAATGGTGAGTCTTCCTATCCCATTAAATGCATTATTGATAACAGCAGTTGGGAGTTGCATGTACGCACACACACGTTACAGATTCCCAGTTGCTGCCTGGCCAGAGCACTGCAGAGGAATTACTGCAGCTGGACAATGATTGTCTGCTTCTCTCTAAAGCCTCTGAGACAGAAATCAGCATGAATCTCTAGCATAGCCTTTTCTCTTCCATCACTAGGTAGATCATTGTAAGCATTAAGTAAAAGAAAGGAAAATAGAACCTCAGGGATTTTGAGCAAGGCTGTTGGGTGAGGAGCAACCAAGAAAGATAGTGTCTAACTTTCTAGGCACGTGCAAAATGTTATGAAGAACAAGATACAGCCTAGTTCTGACATACCTACAAGTGCAGTGGCTGTGCCTGGCTATTGCTTCCCCCAGCAGGAATCTCTCCAAAGCAAGCAGGGGTTGAGAACGGCAGTTCTTTGTATTCCTGATGCAGTATTCAAAGCCCATGCACTTGTGACAGATTGTGTGCTTTTTAAAGTGATTTGTTCCCCTATTCCTGGTGGGTTAAGGGTTAACCACATTGTCTTATATTGCTCTAAGTTGATTTGTGTGCGCTGCAGAGGTCTCCCCTTTCCTCCTGACACCGGATAGCCACTGTTGGTGGAGCTGGGGTAGCTAACGGGTTTTGAGCTTTGAACTGTACTTAGTGCCAAAGAGTACAGTCACCAACTGCAGTTGGGGGATACCATCTATTTCCTACAGCCTCCTCTCTTCTGTACTGTGCCTGTCAAGTAGATAGCTGCAGTGAGGCCCTTACTTTCCAATAGGGCAGAGCAGACTGGGTGGAAAAAGGACCTTTGGCAGGGATCCAGCCAGCTCAGGAGATGAGTGCTGTGTAGGTGTGCAACCAGCTGCAGTTGGGATCCATTATCTCAGTTCTTGCTTTCCTAGTTTTTAGAGGAAAAAGTCTTGTGGCTGTTATACTGGCTTGTCTAAAGCACCTTCCATCTTATTGTGCCTCTTACTGCCACTGTGGGCATTTGGCTGGGCAAGAGCCTTCCTTTTTCCTCATTGCCTCTCCTGGCATGTTCTGGGAGCTGTAGCTGAACAGCACTTGCTCTGCTGCCTTGACTGGTGCTCCATGTCCTTCTTAGCTCTTACTTGTCTATTTGTATCTGCACTGAGGCTTAGCAGGATTTTGCCCACAGCGGATGTCTATGAATGTATGTTCTTTCAATTCTTATCCCCATCCCACTCTGGGGAGGGGAAGAAGGAGGCAGGGGGTGAGAGAACAGCTGTGTGGTGCTGAGTAACTGTCTGGGTCTAAACCATGATGATGTCCTGTAGATACCTGCTATGGTAAGAAGGCATCTAAAATGACACTGCCATCCAGTGCTTCTCAGCTTATAGACTAGTCTGGGAGCTGACATCCCCTTTTTCTGGCTTAATGTGGAAAAAACTTGGAGACCTTGCATAGGGGCTTCCCTTCTTCCTCCTTTTTGCAGTCCTCAAATGCAGTGGGGTGCTCCGCCCTTGCAGACATTGAACCCAAAGGTAGACATAGTGTCTTTGGCAAGAGAAAGTGAGGATTGCTGCAGGAGTCACATCTGTGAGCTTTTGTTTAGGGGGGAGAAATCTATAAAACATCTCTAAGAGCAGACTGCAGCTTGATTAACCCTGTTGTGATATTAGTGGTCCTATTGCATTTCAGTCTGTTTCCAGTTTAAACCCTGTCATCTGCTTTATGATTTACATTTACTGCCTGTAGCTCCAATACACTGTGGTGAGCAGGAAGGGAACAGAGCAAAGGGAAGGACTCTAGAAACACTTGAGGTAAAATTAGAAGTAGAGTAGTCTGGTGATAACTGCCAGTGTTGGACTAGGAGGAGGAGCCAGAGTTCATACTGAACATCAGGTTTTGATGGCAGGCTAGGTCAGAGAGGTGCTGTGTTACTTTAATGTCTGATAGGCGCAACACATAGATACTGTCAGCATAATGCAGGACCCAGCCTATGGCTCTCACATGTCTGGTAGATAGAGAGCTGTTAAAATGCAGTTCTTTTGCCAGGGTGTCTGGGTCATCTAGATCATTGCCAGTGGGCGGAATAAACTTAGCTGAGGCTGCAGATGCTAATGGTGTGGGCCCCTAAAACGGCTTATTACCACTTACCTGTGAGTTGCTCTTGGCCTCTCCCACACTCTCAGATAATTTTTCCACTCATGCTGGGAATCTTCGTCACATAGTTAAGGAAACTGAGCATAGGGAAGTGATACGACAAGGTCATGTGTGGAGACTGGATTAGGCCTTCTTTTCCTCCTGATCCTAATTCTTTGCCTTAATCACAAGCTTTCTTTATATCACTGTGATTATTCAGTGAACTGGTGCATCAGCAGAAGCATAACTTGTTTGTATAGTACCTTGTATCCAAGCAAGTCAGTTTGCTTTTAAAGCTGTGTCCTGTGTAGGCAGGGCTTGCTTCTCTCTCTATTTTCCCATTTCACCTCTTTTCTGGCTCTTCAGCATTTATGTCCCCAGCAGTCTTCATTGAGGATAATGGGAGCAGGCAAAAGAACCACAGGAGAGTTGTACAGTGCCAGCCATCTTTCCTTGCACATCTTAATACCATATGTCAAATGCAGTTGCTCAGGGCTTCAAAGATATCTCTTTTTAAGCCACCCAAGGAGCTGAAGCTGTTTATGGTGTCAGCTTCACAAGATGGCAGGTGAAGAATTGGAATCAGCTCCTGAGAAACTCAGGGTTGCAGCAGTGCTCTGAAAAGAAGAACTTGTAAGGTCCTGATGCCCCTAGGAGCTGAACAGTCAGGTCTTGTAAGAAAACCATTTGCAGTGACAAAATTTGGCATGAATTTTCAGACAGTTGAAAGCCTTGCTTTCAGAAATGTTGGGCACCCAGTACATCACCTTGCTCTTACTGAGATGAACGTAAGGGTGGTCCTTGTGGGTCCATTTAACTTACCATTCAGCTTCCATAGATGCCACTCGTAGGGACAGCTAGGAGAAACCAGTAACAGAGATGGCAGCTTAGCAAGCTATCTGACCACTGAGAATACATCTCCTTGGGCTGTGAAGGAATACCTCTTTTTCAGTGCTAGGTTGGGTACCAGAAACCATCTGGGTGGATTGCTGGGCAGTCTGTCTAGCATTCACACTGCTTCGGTAATGTCTTACAGCCCTTGTATGGTGCCATGCACTGTGTCTTCCTCTCTCCAGGGTGTCTTGTGCCATCCAGACATGATCAAGGACTTAATGAGAGCTGTGGGCCTAACTCATGCTTGGAGGTGGACTGAGTATGACTCAACAGAAAATGTTTTTCCACATGTGTTTCTTTTAGTGATGGAAGCATCGCTGTAAAGCATCATATAGCAGGGCAACAATAGAAGGACTGGTACAATTTCTGTGGTATTGAAGTTTATTTCAGTTTCTGATGTCTTTGCCACTGAATTATATCTAGAGCAAACCTGTTGATGTTCATACAGTCAGAAAACTGAGATGAGTGTATTTACCCCAGCATACCTGAGACCATGGTCTGCTCAGTCATTTGGGTCATGTCCAGTGAATGTGTGCATGCTCATACTACTACATATATAGGAAATCAGTTCCCCTCTGAGTCATCAAAATGCAAATTTTCAATGAGTTTTCTCTGGTATAAATGTTTTAGGATTTTGGTGATAAAGGATAATTTGTTAGAAATGGTGCCTGATTTGAAAACTGGATATCATCGTGTCTTTCTGTGAATTCAAAGCAAGATATGCTTTTGTGCCAAAGAGCTCAAAGTACTTTCCAGATAAAGGAGAGAATTATCCACTTTTTTACTCAAGAAAACAAAGGTGCAGAATCTTAAGATCGTTTCCAACCCTAACCATTCTATGATTTGATGAAAGATGCCTGTTGGTCATACTTTGCTTTGGTTTGTAACACCTCAGTTATAAAAGCGGTGAAGCACTGAAATTCCTATAACCTCAGTTTCTTGCATGACAATGGCTAATTTCAAGTGTTTTTCAAATTTCTCTGCACCCCTATGAAAGTGTTTGCCACTGAATTCCAAGCGTGAATGCCTAAAACTTTTTACTCTATCACAACCTACCTGTTTTTTTAAAGAGCTCCAAGAAATGATTTATTAAAGTGTTTTAATCACAGTCTGTTGCATCTCCAGGAGTTTCTTGTAAAGAAGTTCTTTGTGCAATTTTAGTATTCAAATTTGGAAGAATGGAAAGAAATCAATTTCCTCCTTTAAAATTACCTTTTTTCACCTACTCTACTTGCTTATTACTCTCTGCCTTGCAGGATTATTCTAATCAGATTTCATATGTTAAAAAAAAAAAACCCATAAAAATTATTCTACTCTTTCAAGTATTTCCGAGGCTTAAGTAAATTGAGACATTCATCAAATTCTGCTCACTGTTGCAGTTGTGAATACAGTGGAGGCTACCTGTTGTGGCTGGGGAAAGAATAGTGTCTGATGTTTGTCTTTTATCTTCAGAGAGAGGCCAGAAGGGATGATTGAAACCAGCCTTATCTCTGGGGTTTGTTTGATTAAAACCTGTTTTTCTGGGTAGCAGCTGGAATGTGAACCTGCAAGGCATGTGCACATAGCCCAGACCAACGGCGGCAAATAAGAGAGAAGTGATGCTTCCATGGCTGTAGATTACACTGCAGGAAGCTGTTCTAGCAGGCAGAGCTGCCAGGCTGGTCCTTCGCCACCACATCTTTCACTGAGCTGTTTCAAAGGGGAACCAAATGTCTGAATTGCTCGAGTGGCTTTGCAAATCTGTCCTCAGCCTAATGCACCAAAATAACAGTCTGCAGCAAGGCCAGCACAGCTTATCTGTATGCGTCTTATTTCTGATTTGGCAGCTGTTTGAGAACTTTATTTGCTGTACATGTCAACACTGATAGCACTCCTATGGGGGTGATGACCTTGATCATCCTTTCATTCTTCTTGGTAAGCTCAGTATAAGATCTTAAATTATCATCAGGGTTTTGCCATGAAATGAGAAGTGTCTCTCTGTAAATAGTGTCATAGGGAGGTAGATTCACCATTCAGCATCAGATCTGGATTTGTGGAAGGGGTGGAGGAAGGCCACTCTGAAACTTACTCTGGCTCACTCTGGCTCCTTGTATTACATTCTAAGTGTTTCTATTGAGTTTGACAGATAATAACTGTATTCCATGGGTGAGATCTTCTTGATAGTAACTGAAAGATTATGTGGATGTGTGTTCATAATAAGCCAAGAAAAAAGCAATACACAGACTGCTGACAGCAGTAGTTATTTTGGAGGTCCCAGGAAAATGGAACTTTGCTTCAGTAATTAAATAGACCTGCTCAAAATGTGAAAAAAAGGCTGTGTCCCTCTTTGCAGATGGAAAGTAAGTCTTGTATTTAGGGTGCTAGCAAGGCAGTTTGTAGACTTCAGCTCCCTGCTTTGCCACAGGTGCCTTGACCGCAGGATTCAGTTCAATTGCCTAAACCTAGATACTCATCTCACTCTACAGTGTGCCAGCATATCTTGCCTGGCCTCCAGAAGACCATGCATCTCCCTTAGGTCATGTGTCCCCCTAGCAGCCCTGTGTATGTCTTGCATGCCTCAGGTCATCTTAGGTGGCACTGGAAGCTTATGTTTAGGTATCTAGATCAAGCCTTTAATTTCTCTGCTTGAGCTGCTGATCTATATGGTGGAGATAAGATTTCTTTCCTACTCCCACAGAGGCAGTGTGAAGATAAGTGCATAGGTGATGGACAGGCACTCAGATGTTATGTTGGGGGCACTGTGTAAGAGCTTGAATACTTGAATAGATAAGAGAGTGGCTACATGGCAGCATGAGGTTTTTTTGCCTTTTTTTTTTTTTTTACCTCAAAAGTTTTTCTCCTTCACATGTCCTTTTCCTATCAGGTTGTAAATGCAGTGAAAGAAAGATGAGCTCACGTGAGCCTCTCAGACTTGAAGCCTTCCCAGGTTGACATTGCTCCAGATCTAGCTGCATTTCTCTGTGACTCCAGCTATACTGGTCCTGTTTGAGCTATTTGCTCCATGATACTTGACCAATGAAATGTGGGTATACCTTAGCAGTATTTGGAGGCAGCTTTCATTTGGGATATCTCTATTATTTCATCAAAGAAAAGTCAAAAAGACACTCCTGGTTTTCAGTTCTGCCAAGCTGGAATGGTGCAGGGAAGTAGGGAAATCACTATTTGACTTCAAAATGGAATAAATTGACTGGGCACCACCTGGGAGAATAAACCCAGAACCTAGCTACTAGCTGTCTTATTTTTCAGCTAAATCATTGGTCTGGCACCTAGTTACTTCATTGCCGGTGGTGCTGTAAATACTTGCAGCTCCCTGTGGTTTCATTGGGATTTCAAAGTAATCACTATCCCCACAGTTCTTTCCCCTTTTATTTACAGACTTCAAAAGCTCGGGTTTATGCTCATCATTCAGGGCTCTCTTTCCTGACATCCATTTGGAGACAGGCCAAAAAAAATTTCTATAGCCAAGAGACCTTTTCAAAGTTTCCTCTAATGGAACTGAGTACTGGAAGTTTCTGGGACATAAGAGACCAAACTAGCATAGATGCTTTAGTCACAGCTATAGACCCTGCTGAAATCTAGGGCAGAGTATTGAGTCATCTCCTTCCTGAAAAAAATCAAAACATTATTCTCTGCAGCAGAGAACTCCTGAGAGCAGTAGGAGAGGTGGATGCATTGAGAGCAGCAAGGAGAAGCTGTGAAGACCTCCACACTCCGCAGCACAAGCTTTAGCCAAGCAACTCTCAGAGAAGAAGCTAATTAACCACATACATTTTTCCAAAGATCTTATGAGAGGGTCTGCAGCATATGTGTTTAGCTTGTTATGTCCTTTTATTTATCTTCACTTTCACAGTGTCCCATTTCTTTGTGCCTGCAGCCATCAGTCATGTGTTCAAATATTTGGGTGTAATCTGCTCTCAGTAGTGTCACCTTAAATTGTGAAGTCCTTTATGTTTAAAAGTTTCTCAGTTTCTGTGAACAATACATTAATGTAATTTTCAACAACGTACTTTGCCTCCCACAACTCTTGAATCTTAAGACATTGAAACCTCCAGAAAGCGAGAAAAAGCCATCAGAGGCCTTCTGAGTGCATTTGTAAGTCACTGGCATTGCACAGATTCTCCGTTCACTTTTATCTTTCTGGGGTTTACTGAAAACGTGCTTTTGCCTTCCAATATCTGAAGGGGGCCTATAAGGATGCTGGAGAGGACCTCTTTATCAGGAACTGTAGCAACAGGACAAGGGGTAATGGGTTTAAACTTAAACAGGAGGAGTTCCTTACTGTGAGGGTGGTGAGGCACTGGAACAGATTGCCCAAAGAAGCGGTAAATGCTTCATCTCTGGCAGTGTTCAAGGCCAGGTTGGACAAAGCCTGGGCAGCGTGGCCTAGTATGAGGGGACCCTGCCCATGGCAAGGGGGGTGGAACTAGATGATCTTGAGGTCTTTTCAACCCTAATCATTCTGAAATTCTACAATTCTAAGAGAAGACCACAATGGCCAGTCTTACAATTTCTCCCATACGTTGCTAGCACTTGGGAGTCAGGAGCCCTTCATGTCCACACACAGCTCTTGCTGGATATTTCTCTAGCTAGTTCAGTGGCCTGATACAGTAACTAAGTCATCAAGGACACAAGTGCATCCTTAATTCAAAAGGAAAATTTTTGTGTCTCCAGTTACTCCTCTGGTCAAGTACTTGGCTGAACTGAGGAATTATTTTCTTCCAGAAGATCCTGGGGGACTAGCTTTTGATCTAGACCTCAGGGCATCTCTTGTGCCCTGCAAAATTTGGCAACGTTTGTCTGGCAAAAATATCCTTCCCTTCATCTTTCTAACTCCTCTCTCTGTAGGAGCCATCTGTCTGTCTAATCTTCCCAAGCTCTAATGGATGGCTGTGCTTAAGAGTTTGACCATCCAAACAGAGTCCTCTAATGATGAAGCCAATGATGCAATGCTTGCTAGTGCATGGTGGGCTCTGTGCAGGCTTCCTACAGCTGCTTACTTGCTTTCTTTCACCACTCAGATCTACAGTGTAATTTTTAAAATTAACATCCTAGTTACCCCTAATCTTGTGATAATAACTCAAATAGTGACTGCTTTTTCCTTTGAAAAACTGTGGAGGAAGGAAGGATGAATGCCTCAGTGGAACTACACTGTCAGCTATAGAAAGTTAAATCTACATTCACTAGTACAAAGATAAATTTACATAGTCAGAATTGGTAATTGTATAGTGAAGAACACAGTGTACATGCTAGGTAGGTAAATTATAATAGTCTGAGGCTGTCATAAAGATAATATCGAGGGAACAAGCCAGATTTGCATATTTGAAAAAGTGAGTTTACAAATTACTCTTGTTCATAGGTAAATCAGCTAATGTATTAGCTTAATACATGGCAAAGACAATAGTCTGACTCCTCAAATGCATATATTTAGAGAAAAATTAAGATTTAGAAATCATTCTTTCAGTAAATAGGAGGATTATCTACAAATCCAATAAGAATCTACAGTTTTTCTTCCCCATTACAGTATTTTTTTGGCTTGAAAGCATTTGAAATTATGCTATTTCCTGATTCAATACCTTTTTTAGCATTCCCTGAAATCCATTTTCTTCTTTTTTCTCTTTTTTTTTTTGAGCCTTTTCTGGTTTCTAGGTAATAAGGGCCATTGAATATTTTTTTGGGGGGGACATTTCTTTAGTGTACGACTGTGGAGTCAGCAGAAAATAACTGTCCAGACTTCAAAGGAGAACTTATTTAATCTTTTTTTTTAGATTATGGTGAATAAATGAGGAGAATTGTGTTTCTGGATGTTTTTAGCTCCCACATTTCAATAACCATGCCCTTTTCACCTCAACTAACTGAAATATACACTCCCAAGGAAGTTCTGATTTTCAATTATTTTCATGTTTGGGTTGGCTTGTTGGGTTTAATTTAGAAGATCTTCATTACCCAGAACAATGGCATCTCAGTAACTTCATCAGTCTGTTCCTTTTCTGCTTAGAATATCCTATCACCTTTGGTTTTGGAATACCTGCAGATTTCTTTGAGAAAGCAGTTGCAAGATAGAAAATGTGATTGAACCAGCCAGTTTGGCTTTCTGTGGAAAGCAAGCTGTGAGACCTCTGTCAAACTTGATTGAATCATTTTTACCTGGAGCAACATTTTAATGAAGTGACTGGGCCAGGACTGGAGGGGTTTCGTCCATTCTTCAAGGAGGACGGTGTACACTGAGTGACTGCTTGTACTCTTACAGCAGTTTGGAAGGTACCTGGAAAGTTTCATGTGATGTGACAGAGCAAAGCAAAGAGGAGACTAATTAGATGTAGGCACACAGTGGGGTAAAGCAGGCCCTAGAGTCAATAAAAGTGTCATATATGACTGAGTGCAGAAAAAGAGAAGGAGGATGAGAACGGTTCAAGCCTCGAAGTGAGTCCTTGGAAATACAGCCCTGCCAAGAGTTTCAGAGGAGGATGAGCCTCATTCTTTGAGCATCCTTGCCAGCATTTTCCAGGAGAATGTTAGCAAGTTTAAAACAGAGAATAAAATTGGTCTTCGCATAATATGTGATGACTGTTAAAGACTGGAGGAGATTCAGGGCTGTAGGTCATGTTCCCACACCCTTTACCAGTACATGCAGTACTGGTCCCTGCTGGCAACAAAATAAGCACCTAGATGGACTTCTGGCAGAAGTGAACCTGTGTTTAAGAGGATGTAGGAGGAAAGAGATGGAAAACAATGACCTAAATGAACCTTTCTCTTTCTATAGCCTCCAGACGCAAACCCTAAAATATTGAGGAGGCATCAGCAAAGCTACCTCTGACAAAAAGTCTGATCACTAGGGTCGTTTGAAAGCAGGACAGCAGAGTTAGAGGAAGTTCATGCAAGTCCACCATTGCAGGTAGGATGTCTGTGGAAGATCGGGCATCTCATGAGACACGCCACCCAGGGAAAGTATTGTGCTCATCTCTGGGGCTGCCAACATAAGAAGGATGTAGGCCTGTTGGAGTGAGTCCAGTGGAGGGCCGCAAAGATGCTCCGAGAGCTGGAGCACCTCTCCTGTGGAGAAGGGCTGAGAGAGTTGGGATTGTTCAGCCTGAAGAAAAGAAGCCTCGAGGGAGACCTCATAACAACCTCTCAGTAACCTAAAGGGCCCTACAATAAATCTGGAGAGGGTCCTTTTACAAGGGTATGTCCTGATAGGATGAGGGCTTTAAACTGGAAGAGTAGGTTTACATTAAATATTAGGAAGAAGTTCTTCCCTGTAAGGGTGCTGAGGCACCGGCACAAGTTACCCAGAGAAGCTGTGGCTGCCCCATCCCTGGCATTGTTCAAGGCCAGGTTGGATGGGTCTTTGAGCAGCCTGGTCTAGTGGGAGGTGTCCCTGCCCGTGGCAGGGGGTTGGAAATGATGGTCATTAAGGTCCCTTCCAACCAAAACCATTTTGTAATTCTATGATTTACTTAGAATCATGATGAATATTCATTAGTCTCCTTCCCCAGTTATTGGACTCTCCTTCCCCTGTAGCTCACCATGTTTCATATAGTCTTTCTTCTTGACACATGTATGCTGAGGGCATTAGCCTGCAGGCCTGGGAAACAATAGGGCAAAGTTTTTTGGCAGGGCTGGAATTTTCAGCTGACTTCAAGGCTGGAGGCAATGGGCATAAACTGAAACACAGGAAGTTCTGTCTGAACTTCAGGAAACGTTATTTTACTGTGAGGAAGAGTTTGCCCAGGGAGGTTGTGGAGTTTGTCTCCTTGGAGCGATTACCTCTCTTTGATTTTTGGCTTCCCTTGTATGCTTTAGTTGTCTTTGCAGGTGGCTATGGAGATTGTTTGTATGATTCAGATAAAGTGGCCTCTTGGCTACAGAAGCTAAGCAAGGACCACAGAATAGAATAAAGCTGAGGACTGTCTTCAAACGGCTTTAAAGTGTAAATGCAAATATGTTGCCAAGATTGGATGCCATGATACAAGTGCAGCAGCAGAGCAACCTCCTGAAATAAGCTAGTGCATAACTATCCCAACAGAAAGGCTCACAGCCATCTGTAAAGGCTGTTAAAACTTACCAGGGAAGCCAGATATCAAAGGAAGAGGCAATAATCAGTCTTCAATGTCTCAGAAGCATACGGGCCTCTTTCCATATTATGCTATGTGAATGTCTCTTCTATTGCAGTATCAGCCTTTAGGTGATAAAAAATAGAGGGATGCTCTGTAGTTTTAATAGAGCACTCAGACATAGACTGATACTACTAACTTGCTGAAAGACCCAGTTGTTTTGAAGGAGCAGTCTGGTTACAGTTAAAAAATCAACAAAAATTCTCCCTCCCAAAAAGATTCTACATATTTGAATTTATATTAACAGCTTTCTTTTTCTGTTGCATATTCCAAATGGTAATAGAAAAGTGACAGGAAGGACACTTTTAAAAGAATGTTAGAGAAGATCTGGGTAAGGGAAAGTGGGTGGTGGCAAAGATTCATTATGTGATGGAAAACCTGTCACCTCCATGACAAGATTCCTTTCTGTCCAACTCAAGACCACCCTAATAAATCTCCACCTATTGGCTAGCACCTGCATCCAGGCTGTATCATTAGTCACTGGTGACAATTACTATTAGTCATTATAGCTATATAGAAATTCAGTCTGAACAGGCTGGCTGGGGCAGGAGAGAAGCCAGCGTCTCTGCGCTTAGTAATGTTTGCTGCCAGCAGTGTGTGGTCTAGGAGCTGGCACAGCTGTCTGTTGCCAAATGCTATACACGCAGCATTTCCATTTTTGGGACAATACTTGCTGTCCTTGTGTTAACCAAGTTTTAATGAATAGTGTGCTCCTATGTGTGTTGCTTCCCTTGGTGTGCACCAGCCCTCCTCCCAGGCACTCCAGAAACTCTGAGATGGTCCTGCAATCATTGGTACCAGTTTTATTGATAATAATTTACACTTTCATGTCAGAACAAGGAGATAACATTCCCAATGATCTGCCTTTAAAGGGAGCTTATTTGTTGCTGTTACTCAGTGAGAATCCAGGGAGATTACCTTGCTCAGTTTGGAAACTGAAGTGTTAATTAAAAGGTCTCCAGAGACCATCTGTGAGTTTTTATTACAATTCGGGATTTGCTTCCACTGATTCTTGTAGTAGGGGAAGAGCAGGGGTTACACTCTGATGGCTTGTAATTGCTTCCACTTTTGTGTATTGATCACCGTGGGTACATTCACAGCAGAAGTTATTAAAGTCAGCAGTGTCATCTTGCTGTTTTCCCTCTGGCATTTTCCACAGACACCCAAGTTCTTCCTGTAAGGATGTTTCTTGCTGTTATGAATCTGACATTTCTGTGACTGTGAGTTTATTCAGCAAAATTTCCCTAGGCATGCTGTTGTGGATTGTTCCAAGCCACAATCCAACAGGACAGAAGGTGCCTGAGTTAACTTCAGCAGTGAAATTATATAGCAGAAGGCATTATTAAAAGTGGTTCTTTAGTCCAATAAATCTTTATGACTCAGAGATTGGAAGGAATTCAGAGAAGGGAAACAGAAACAGTTATGGGGCTGAGGGTTGGGTTACAGGGGGTGTGTCAAGGGAGGAAAAGCTGTCAGCATTTGATAAGGAAGCAAATTGAGCTTGTAATATACTATGCTAAGAAAGGGGATGTTTTCAAGAAACAAAAATCATTACAAGTTGCATAGAAAGTTCCAGCCTGGTGATGGGAGTGCCTTAGTTCGGTGACACTAGCTCTGCAAAATGGAGGTTTCCAAGTGTGTATTGAATACAAATACAGATATGTGATTTAAATCACTGACTTTGTGCTTCTAGGGATGTGTCATTTGACCTGGGTCATAACCAAGGATGGGAGGGGCAGGGGATACTAGTACCCTCCCTTTTGGTACCTGCATGTAAGGGACAGTTTTGTTCCAACATAAGAAAAATCCGTCCCATTTGCAAAGGATAACAAGTAATTTGGGAGCTAAAGAAAACTTTTCTAGTGAGTGTGTGTTAATTAACTGTCTAGCTCACGGTAGAAGCACCTTCTACTATTAGTAGAAGGTGCTTAAGGAAAATGCCCTGAAGCTGCCATTTTGCTTCTTAACCATCTTCTCTGGAAAAAGAATGTTGGGATCTGCTGTGAAGCCCAGTCATAGAACTGAGGAGAGCCTGCAGCCATCCTCCTGCAAGGATGCTGGCAGCATTTCCATCCTAGATCTGTTTAGATCTCTTGGCAGCTTTTCACTGTAGCAATGACAGTTTTCTTTTAACCAACCTTCTATACCTGTTAGGTTTTCCTGGTAGCACCTTCTCTGGTTTGTGCTGCATATATTCTAGGTTACTGGATTTTGGATTCATTGTGCATGTGTAATATAGGTGCATCTGATCTTAGAAACTACAAATTAAAGGAGTTTCTAGACAGCTGGTTCTGAGGTGATGCTAATGTTTTCCCTGTTCGTTAGTGGAACAGAATGTGCCATCATACTGACTTTTGACTATTGGGCTCCAGTGTGACAGGAGCGCGAACGTGGCTGTTTTCCTTTTGCTCTATTTGTGGATGAAGGTCACGAGTGTTTCCTTGTGCTCACTCTGGGTGGTGGCTCTGTGGCCTTCATTTATCTTCACATTAGGATTTTTTACTACTCAATTACTGCTTGCTACTTAACTCCTGTGCTGCTACTTTTCTTGTGAAAGCATCATGGTGACTGAGGTAGTGGGGACTGCTCTGCAAACACCTCCTGCTTCCTTTTGGGGGACAGGGCTTCTCTGTTTAAGACACATGGGAGTCTGAAAAAAGCGTCAGGAATGCAGATAAGGATTTGTCCCAGCTTGTCAGCTACCCATCAGAGCAGATGACAGCAGTGTGTTTCAGTCTGATGCCTCAGCACCTCCTTTCTCCATCTCCCTGGGAAGACAGAAAGGACAACCTCAGCTCTATTTTCACCAGGGAAAAGTGAGAATTACTCACCACAGCACTGCGCAAGTCAGTCTGGATTTATATCAGCATGATTGAAATGGGCTTGTAATTGCACTGGGGGAGAAGTTCAAATTGCTCTGTTTTCAGCATAGGGTGGCGGTATTGTGGAATAGGTGTCCTTGCCCTGAGCCTCAGCGCAGGTTTCCATCAGGAGCAGGAGTAGACAGGGATTTCTGTCATGGGGTGGATACCTCTCTCTCCACTCCTAGCAGGACTGTTTGGTTCCCAGTCTCAGCAGCTGAAGACACCAATAATATTACTGCATACAGAACTTGCTAGGGCACAACAGCTTGCACAATTTAATTATTTTAATTTAAATTAACAGGGAAAATAATTCCCTCTTTCAGCAGGAATAAGCAGGATATGGACTGTCAGTATCTTTTAAAATGAGCTCTGCTGAAGGTGGAGGTGCAGAGATATGTACTCAGTCTGCTTTAATGAGATTTGGCTGTAATGTGATGAAATTATTCTAGGCTAAACTCAATCACAAAAAAAAAAAAAATGGTGCTTCATTGCATTAAGTCAAATTTGAGACTCGGAACTCTCATTCATATTATTGGTAAGATAAACGCCATCAAGAATTATATCATTTTGAGAGATTAGCATTCTCCAAATAGATGTTGGAGAACAAATATTGCTCCTAATGGTGGGCCCAGATATACCAGGATGTGATAATTCATAGATTTCTTTTCCAAATAGTTATTAAAATAAGAAGAAGCAATGCAGATTTGCAAAATATTGAGATTATTTTATAAGACTTAGGCATAGAAAGCAATCTTCTGCTGACAGATCATGAGTTGTTTCAATTTAAGTTAAATGAAAGGCTAAACATTGAACTGTAACTAAGATTTATTATTTCACAAAAGTGAATGAAACTAGTTACAGAGGCAAACTAGGGTGTAGAGCCTTGGATTTAAATGCAAAAGTGGCTTGGATTATTTTTTTTTTTCTCTGGAAGAAGGAGGAAAACCATTAGAATTAATTTGCCAGACAAAGGAAGGATCTAAAAACACTTAGTCTAACAAATTTTTAAAACCCCACATACAAAGAAAGTTAAAAAAGGAATATTTGATGCAGGAGGGAAGTCCACGAAAATACAAAATGTGATTAACCAAAGAAAGTTACTACTCTCTGGCCAGAAAGCATAGGGGAGAATTGCGCATTACAAATATAAAGAGAAGTTAAAATTTTTTATTTTTTTTTTAAGAGTGTAAAAAGGAGAGTGAGAGAAAAAACAAAACCAACATAGAGTAAAATGTTATTTAGCCATTAAAACCATAGCAAGAAAGAAGTGGATCTGATTTGTGATGAAGAGCCAGTGGAGACTGAAGGTGACTTAAAGGGATCCCCAAATATGTGAACAGAAAGAATAGTGCTTTTCATTGCTAGGCAGGGAGGGTGTTGCCAGAAAGGGTGGAGGAAGTGGGTATCTGGGAAGAAAAATGAAGCAACTGCACCTGAAGAGGAAATGATGCATCAGATTGCTGAAGGATCTGACAAATTGAATTGTAAGTCTTGACATACAGTGTTATGAAGGCTGTGTTGAAATGTAATTCATACTGGAGAGTACAGGAATTTTATTTAAAAATCAGCAAAATATGCATTATGGGCATATACAGGCTCATCCTTTTGACTTTGTTGTTATCCAAAAAGGGAAGACTGATTTAAAATGATGGAGATAATGAGAGAAAATGTTATCGGAGTTTAATAAAGGTAGATTGTGCAGTTTGCTGTGGTACTGGTCTTTGTAAAATAATTGGCTTTCTATATAGGTGCAATGCAGTAGATCTGTCTGGATTTTGGTAGAGCATTTGCTATCATGTCACATGCGTTATTAGTCCAATTGAGAAGGGCAAGATTAATAGAAGAAAGGATTGCAAAGGGTGTAAGGATGCCTGAAGTGGAGATGACACCAGGTTGTGCTGCAAGGGTGAGTCTTGCCCAGCTGCAAAGCTCCTGAAATTTGAGTGAGGAAAGCACATACGGAAGCCAGATCTATGAGATGCTGTCACTGCAATGGGCTGCTGGAATAGTGCATAGGAAGAACAATGTAATTCTGGGCATTGGAGTTAGAGAAGCATCAGTTACACAGAAAGCTGTCATACTAAGTGGATACTAGAAAATTGGCCTAATAATAAGAATTTGGAAACAAAAGCTTAAACCTTGGTTGTATTATTCAAGGCCAGGCTGAGCAGGGCCTTGGGTGACATGGTTTAGTGGAAGGTGTCCCTGACCATGGCAGGGGGATTGGAACTAGATGATCTTAAGGTCTTTTCCAACCCAAACCATTCTATGATTATTTGCATCAGGCAACTGTGAACCATCAGTGAAATGCAACTCTGAAAATGCCAAATGACCATGCAAATTACCCATAGAGAGCTAAAGAAGTCATGAAGAAATGCTAAAGAAGTCATGACAGAGACCCAGTTTAATTTGTGCATGCATTTCTGATTATTTGTTTTAAAAAAGATGGAGCAGGGCAAGTTCAATGAAGGTCTTTTCATATGATCTGCATTCAACAGATTTGTTTAGTCCCCAGCAAAATGGAAGATGAAAATACTTTGTAATTACTGTATAAATTAACACCAGGGGGTAAATACCAGCAATGTTTATGCTGAAGGCCGAGGCTGGCACAAGAACAAATGGTCACTGCCTGGCAGTGAATCCAACTCAATAACTTGTTTAAAAGTGAAACTTGATGGACTTATGAAAGGGATGATGAGATATTGCCAGGAACTGGGCAGTATGAACCAGGAGGGTACTTACTTTCTAGTAATTTTCCTCTGTCTTAGAATAGCCATTTTTTACAGCTTGAAGTCCAATTATGGTGAGATTGTTTTCTTTTAAATTGAAGTAATTTATAAATGACATTGAGGAGAAAATTGTAAATGGCAAAAACCCTGTAAGTATTCCCTTGGAAAATTGCAAAAGTGCTTATAAGTACACCTTTGTAGGATGATGCCAGTGAATTGGAACATGCGAAAGGAAGGAAATTGCCAAACATGGTTCACAGTGCTACCAAAGGATGTTGCAGTGTATGCCTTTGTAAATAGCTGAAATTGTTTTCCTGTTAAAAATATGTACCACAGAGGGAGTTTGCCAGCCATGCCCAGGCTGACTCTGTGTACAGGACATATCTGGGTGCACAGCAGGCGCCTGCATGGCACAGCTGTTGCCAAAGCAATGGCCAGCAGTCTTGGTCCATTAGGTGTGTCCACAGCTCTGGGAAAGAGTTTGTGAATCCTTCCTCAGTCTGCCATATGGGGACAGCTTTCTTCTGGTTAGGTAAAGGTATAGTGGAGTCCCATTGCCTGCCAGGCCTGGTACCTGAACCCAACCCATTTGTTAGAGCCCCTCAGCAAGAAATTTGTGGGACCTCATATGTGTGCCACACCTTTTATTCATATAGCATGAGAGACTTGCAAGGGGATATGTTCTCAGCTGGGAGCTGTGCTGACAATTCCACCTGAACACTATTTAAGAAAACTCAATTTTTCCCAAAGTCAAATGAAGTTAATCACCTGCTCATCTCTTTGTATTTCCCATTGTTCCTTTGCACTTTGCCGAGAGATACAGATGTTTATGATGTTTTCAAGCTCACATGTGGCTCAGTGATCAATATTCTGCAAGTTGTTGAGCTTATAGATAGCAGTGATTTCCTGCTCTACTTACTGTACTCAAGTAAGCCTGGTTTGTTTTTCTTCCTCTTGCTAATATCCACCTGGTGAGTTGTGTAGGAAAGCAGCCATAGAAGACAGAAAATGCAAAAAACATGACATCAGCTCAGCTGGGAGTATTTTGCAGTTCGGATCCGTGTGCATTAGCAAAGGGAGTGTGTAAGAGGCTGTGTGGCAAAGTTTGCTGTGCTAGAGGAAGCTGTTTCTGGTGATGTTCCCTTGATGTGGTCCTGAATTGTGAGCAGAAGTAATGTGCTCTGTCCTGAACTGTCTTGGTTTGGCTGCAAGGAAGGGCAAGCCATGCAAGGATTGTGGCCTCCCACCGCAGAAGCTTGTATGAGGGCTAGATGTCACTCTTAAAGGTGAATGTTAGTTTTAAAAAATCATAGATCATAGAATAGTTATGGTTGGAAAGGATCATAAGATCATCTAGTTCCACCTCCCCTGCCATGGGCAGGGACACCTCACACTAAACCATATCACCCAAGGCTATGTCCAACCTGGCCTTGAACACTGC
>JANRGW010037878.1:761-12220 GCA_024733675.1 Psilopsiagon aymara
CCCACCTCACAAGCGTGTCAAGGTCCCTCTGGATGGCATTCCTTCCCTCCAGTGTATCAACCAAACCACCCAGCTTGATGTCATCGGCAAACTTGCTGAGGGTGCACCCAATCCACTGTCCATGTCACCGACAAAGATGTTGAACAAGATCGGTCCCAACACTGATCCCTGAGGAACACCACTTGTTACTGGTCTCCAGCTGCACATTGAGCCATTGACTCTTTGAGTGCGGCCATCCAGCCAGTTCTTTATCCACTGAGTGGTCCACCTATTTAATTGATGTCTCTCTAACTTAGAGACAAAGGTATGGTGTGGGACAGTGTCAAACACTTTGCACAAGTCCAGGTAGATGACATCAACTGTTCTACCCCTGTCCATGAGTTCCGTAGCCCCATCATAGAAGGCCACCAAATTGGTTTGGCAGGATTTCCCCTTAGTGAAACCATGTTGCCTGTCACCAACCACCTCATTGGTTTTCATGTCGTAGAACAAGCACATAGAATCATAGAATTGTGAGGGTTGGAAAGGACCTTAAGATTATCTAGTTCCAAACCCTGCCATGAGGAGGGACACTAAACCATATCACCCAAGGCTCTGTCCAACCTGGCCTTGAACACCGCCAGAGATGGAGCATTCACAACTTCCCTGGGCAACCCATTCCAGTGCCTCACCACCCTCACAGTAAAGAATTTCTTCCTCATATCCAACCTAAACTTCCTCTGTTTAAGTTTGAACCCATTACTCCTTGTCCTGTCACTACAGTCCCCAATGAAGAGTCCCTCCCCAGCATCCTTATAGGCCCCCTTCAGACACTGTCTTGTTTGTCATTTATTCTGAAAATAACCTCTAAAGTTTGTGCCCTCAAATCATATCCTATCGTGTATTTCAAACAATTTCTTGCATATTTATGGTCGTAAACAAATTTTAAAAAGTGTTTTGACTGCTTCTTATTTCTGCGGAAAGAGTTGAGGGGGCTTAGAAGAAATACACTCTTCCATTTGCCCATCAAAAGATATTTCCTGCTGAATTCCAGTCCTTTACTCATAGGCAAATCCAATGATGCATATAGAGGTAGAGAGCTACCCATGAGCTCCTGAAATGAAGGTAACAGAGGTCCTACAACAGTCTATTAGATAACTGCTCAGTCTATACAGCTGATCATAAATAACGAAAAGAAGAATCTTCTTTGAATTTTACAGTTGGAATTACATTTTCAGGGACATCATAGACTTGATAACTTGAATTTTGAACACACTTGGTGTAAAGGTGTTCTGAATAAAATGTTCCAAACCCCAAAATTCCTGTTCAGAAAATACCACTAGCCTTTGATAAGATGCCATCTCTCTCGGAGGCAACCAGTGTTCTAAGATTGCCATACTTCGCAATATTATGGCAATCAAAAATATTTGGGATATATTTTTTAAAATTTCTGATTGGGATTGAGTGCTATGTTGGAATTTCAGCATGTATTACAGGAACAAGTCCTTCAGCCCTCAAAATCACTGTAATCTGATAACTCAGAAAATGTATTGCAAGATAGCATATATGTTTTTATGTATATAATATATATATAACACCCCAAAACCCATATATATTTGCACTGGCATTGGGATCTGCCAGCCATACAACTCCAGGGTGGTGCTCCCAGCCTTTAACAAAAGACATCTTTGCCAGAACTTTTTTCTGTAGCTCATGTCATTCCTTAGACCACACAGTTCTGCTATTTTTCCCTCTCCTCCTCACCTCAGCACCTAATAAGCAGGGAGCCCCTGAAAACAGAGGTGTCAGAGCTGCTGATGCTGCCTATTGCGCTGTTACCACTCTCTCTGCCTCCCAGTGCACTTTACATATTGGCAGCCAATAGAACAAAATTCATCTGCTAAACAAATTAAGGATGGTAGCACTACAGGACTGATGCATGGCATCAGTGCTCAAGACTTCAAAGGTCAGATTCCACCATGGGTTTGATGCTAATCCTGTCTTCGTTTGGCACTTACGTGCCCACATGTCAGGGTCTTCACTGGCATTGCACAGCGGGGTTACAGCCAGTAAGAAGCAAATTGCCTTTATTGTTTAGGCACAAAAAAGAGAAATGAGCTGCAGACATGCATCACTGCAAGGAAACTTCAGAGAAAGATGAAACAGAGACTGAGATTAGAAAGCTCTGCAAGGGAAGGCGGGTCCTACGCCCTGGAGAAGTGCTATAATGTCATTGAACACAGGGGGGCAACGAAGCACCCAGACGTAGGGGAGGAAAGTGCTTGATCTTTAGAACGACCGCCGCTTCATTCCCTCCCCTCCTTGGAGCGGACGTAGCCTTTGACAATTACCCTTTCAAAAAGAGGTCCTTTTTTTAGCAAAGGTCACAGATCTCTCTCATTGAAAATAGCAGGCAGGGCCTGCTTATCTCAGTGTACAGCGCAATCCAGGGCGGAAAGCACTGAGTTTTGTTTTCCCACTACTGCAAGTACTCAGGGAGCAGCACTTAAGCAATACCCTCCAGTTTGGTGTCTCTGCTTGATGTGAAGTCACTATCTTTAATACACAGCTAAAATACAAGTATATGGGAAGGTAAAAAGTGAATTTCCAAGAAGAAACTTTGGGAGCTACAACTGCTAAACACACCTCACATACGTAAAGGAACAACATATGAAACTGAATACACCATAGAAGGCAGCAGAACTACAAATTGGTTTTCACAGTTTAGTCTTGGTCAAGTGGCCCCGAACATTTGCTGTTTAAATAAACAAGGAAGGAGCAGCTAAGGAATGAGAAATGAATGCTGGAAACTTAGAGGGGAAAGTTTTGGTTTATAGATAATTTTTTATAGCTTTATCATGCCAAAAATAATTTGAAGACATTTTACAGCAGATACTTCCACTCTTTTCCTCCATGAAGCAATCCCCTTACACTTGAGAAATATCAAATGGCATCACTGCATATCTCCCACTTGCACTATTCTCCCTATCTTCTGTCATGCTCCAGGGACTGGTACCGATTCATGGGCACCAACGCTAAAGCTGAGAGCTTTGCCAAGGCAAAGACACCTGTGATTCATCCTGACTTGTGTAGTTTGCCTGGAAGAAAAGTGTCCCCCACAAGCCACCTGAGTTGCTTGTTTTCAGTGAAGTCAGAGAAACTTAATGAGATCTGTGAAAGACAGAATGAACACTGAAAAAAACACAAACAAGCTACAACCCTCCTCTCAACTGTGATGTTACTGATAACTGCGAGTCCTTTAAACAAGAGAACTGAAACTTCTTGAAGGATTTGCCTGCATGATATGCCTGCTTGGTAAATGCGAACAAGTGTCAGGCATCCGTAGGAGAAATAAAAAGGGAAGTATTAAGATAAGGTGGCAGACTTTCTGCCTTGTTTCATTCAGCCACGACTAGTTCTGTTAAAGTGGGAGGGAGAAGGGACTAGTTATTTCAAGATGTCTTGTCCTCATCTCAATGTATTATTCGCGTAACTATGATACAGAGAAGATCTTCATTTACTTGATGTAAATGGAAATAAAATCAGGTCAGAAAGGTAAGACCCAGGTTAATTCTAAACTCCCTGCAATAAAAGCTGGTATTAAGTACAATAACTGATCATATTGATAGCATAAGTCCTGAATTAGCATGAAAGGACAGAAAAGGTAGAACTTCTTAAATTGGTAGCAACATAATACTGTTCTTCAATGCCTTTAATATTTTTAACATGTCTATTGTTGAAATAAACACTTTATCCCTTCTCATGAATCAGTAACATTTTAGATTTTTTTTTTCAGGAACACCTGAAATACATTTTAGACTTCAGAATGAACACCACCTTATTTTTTTTTCTGGTTTAAACACTGTTCTTTCAATCGTACCTGTTTTTTTGTCTGCTTGCTATTTTTGACAAAGACCAATTAAGAAATACACTCTTTTTAAGTCTTGGAAACAAGTATAGGATGTTTTTAGGGAGAGATTTCCAAAGCAAAACTGACTTCTATTCTGTGTTCTGTAGCATGCAGTGAATTTTAAAAGGAGACATCATGAGAAAGATGATAATGTGAGTTCCTGAGACAGTTCTCTCTGAATAAATTTGTAAATAAAAGTATTGACATATATGATGGTCACATCTCATTTTTCTCTGCAGGTTCACAATTCTTGTTATGCTGCTACAGATCTTCAGTCACCCAGTGGGCCTGAATAAATGCCAGCTTTCTCTGTGTAAGATAGCAGAGAAAGCAGAGATATCACCGACCATTCAAATATTAATGTTCAGATGGTGTTAAACCTCAAAGAAAATATTGACAAAGACATAGGTAAACATTGCAAAGTTCATTTCCCAGCCTCACACTGTAACTGGAGCTTTATGACCTCAGCACCTGTAGCATGGAGGGCTTGGAGCATCTGCTGTGCAAGGACAGACTGACAGTGCTGGGTTTGTTCAGCGTGCAGATAAGAAGGCTCAGGGGGATCTTATACATGTGTGAGGATATCTGTTGGGGGTGGGGGTTAAAGAAGAGGGAACCAGGACTTTCTCAGTGTTGTCCAAGGAATGGACAAGAAGCAATAGGCATAAATTGAGTTTAAACAAATTTTATTTAAACGTAGGTGCTTCGAGTCCTGCAGTCGTATAAAACAAGATCACCTCCTCTTTTCTCGGTTTTTGTGGCTCCACAAAAGCCTCTCTCTTCCTTTAAAAATTCCTTCTCCCAGGAGATACTGAGTTAATGGAAGTTAGTGAGTTAACAATGGCATAAAGTGTATTGAGAAGACTTTTCTGACCTTATGTTTGTCATGGTTGTGCTCCAGCCGTATCAGCACCTACAAAGTGTTTCAAGCACAGTGCAGAAGCTCAGTCTCTTCCAAGCTTTTCTCTTCCATGGCTGTGACATTAGATGGGTTGATGAAGGGCCATAAAATTAAAGAAATCATAAAATGTGGCTTCTTCATAAGGCAGGTTAAAGGAGCTGTGAAGAATCATAAGGTTTGCCTGCACTGACAGTGGAGACACAATCCTCATTACGAAAAGGCAGCTGGAGCTTCCATAAGCTTGTTGTAATTAATAAAAGAGTTTATCTAAGGAAGATTATTTTTTTTTCCTTAGAATAAATGACTCTGCTCTTGAAAACACAGAAAAAGGACAAAGTCAGTGCCTCTCTGCAGAGCCACTTCATGCTCAAATCTAACCATTTATTTGGGGTGTTGTCAGTCTGTATCATGCAGGGCTTCTAAGAGCTGATCAGCTCAACAGTGCATTTGACTGAACAGTGTTGGTTATACATGTGCAGCATTTGAAAAACCCAAACAAACATCATACCTGGCAACAGTCTCTCTGCATCACCATTCATTAACAATATTGCATTAGCAGATGGCTTCATGTGGCTTAGCATGTAACACAGCAAATGGGTATGACAGTTTCGAGGATGGAGGGAGCACAGGATAAATACAGCATATCACCTTCATGAACACAGGGTTTTCAAAACTCTGGCAATATTATAAGAATGAAGCTTCATATGCAATTAAATACAAACAACTGGACTTACGTATCTACTGTACAATAATTTCTGATAATGCTTTACAGAGCTGAATTTATTTACAATGTTCTGTAAAGAGCAAATGACATTTCACTCAAAGCTAGATGTGTGAAGGAAAACAGAAAAAAGAGAGCGAGCGGCTACTTTAAGGCAAATACTGTCATATCCAATGTCAAGATTCATCTGGCTTACAATCATTTATAAAATTCATATTTTGGCCAAGTTTAGATTTTCAATTACAGTATCAAAGTCAAGAGGCCAGATTTTTAAGAAGGAAGAAATAGCATTCCATAGACGTATTGTTTAGGTGCCTACACATGGACTTGCACACCAGCCTTGGGCAGACATTCATGACAAGCTCCACCAGTACTTTCACTTCATTTATGCAGAAGCAGCAGGATCGAGCATAAAATAATTACAGTTATGCTTTTAAACAATAGGCTTCAATATTTTTATATTCCAGTCATCTTGAACACTGAAACCTGCTTTTGACAGTAGCTGGGAATTAACTGATATTTACTACTAACATTACTACTAATCAACACAACTGCATCCTGCACAGCCTCTGTTTTACCCTCCCGCAGCTTTTGACTACCAGAAGGAATATCCCCAAACTTAAGATACTTGAAAAACAAGATAAATAACAACTTTCTTCCTAGCTGTCCATTTCTACTACTTTTTTCAGTTTATGACACACTTTCTCTATTAATTTCCACAAATTGGTAATGAGGAGTTGTCCCGGACCCAGGTTAGGAGTTTTGTAATGACTCCTCAAGTAGGACATTGAGTTACCATGGGCACACACTGTCATGTGTAATAGTGTGTTCATACACTGAGGTCAGCAGGAATGAAGTAACAAAGCAGTCAAAATATGTAAGATTTAAATCTGAGGCAATAAGCAACCAGTTTTGTCCAGTCTCCATTTAGTGAAGCTCTGGAATTGCAATTGCTCCAAGGAGGTAAGTGAGGAGGATGTGCAGCAGAATCAGCACAGCAATAGCACCAGTGCTACTGACCCAGGAAGAAAATGCTCCCCTAGGGAGCTTCCTTCCGATCACTTCACACGGTCCTACTCCACATAGTGTACACAAAAAGCAACAAAGCAGCAGCCAATCAGTGCCACTGTAGATGCTGAAATCACAGTGACCGTGCTGCCAGCAACACTGACCAAGAGCCCCAGGCACACACCGAGGATGATCTGGGCCAGCTGGACCATGGAGGTAAGAGCAGCACAGTCAATGCCCTTCCCTCGCCCATGCTGCTCAGCTTGTTCCCCGTCCTGCAGCTTCAGGCTCTGCAAATAAGCACAAAACAAAACCCAGCGAAATGAGACGGTGCTGACAACTTGCAGCTCTCAGCCAACGCACTGTCACAACCCTGAGGTGCAGCAAAAGAAGCCAATAGCTGTCTGCTTCCCTTCTGTTTTTAATACTTGTCCCACAGAGCATACAGAATTCAGAGATAGTACAAGTGATAATGAGTCTTCCAAGCTCTCCCCAAATTTCCCCATTTCTACCATCTGCAACTTTTCCCTCTATTCCTCCTCTCAAGGAATTAAAATTACGCATTTCCTTCAAGTTCAAGTCTATATGAGCTCTGGAAAACTGACATTTCATGGTGCAGGACACCTTATCATGTACAATTTAGCTTCAGCTCACATGGTTGAAGGAGAGCCTCAAAGTGATGCTAAGATGAGACATACCATGTCCCATGCAAATACAGCACATAATTCATTCATAATGGAGTACTGTGCTCTGAAGTTACAGCTCAAAGCAATTAAAAGAGTTCAGTAGTAAAATCTAAATGTAACCTTTTTGCTGGGGGGGGGGTATTAATCTGAAAATAAATGTCCAGACTAGGATTCTTCTACACTATCAAAGACCATTATTAACTACTGATTATCTGCATAGCTGCTATGATACACACAGCAGACCAAAAAGCTTGGTTCATTATGTCGTCTGGTACCCAAACAATCTTGACCATTAAGATGCTTTTTTGCTTTTTACGACACCTCTTACATTGCCTTTTAGCTGTTACCCCATAAAGCTCAAAAGAAGACAGTCTCTTCAAATCCAGAAGACAAAACTGAATTTGGGTCCTAGGGAACAGCAGTGTGGAATAGGAGCTGGAATGTCAACATTTAACAGCCCAGCACACTATTCTGGTAGAATGCACAGTGACAGAAAATGCCTGCTCCTTGTTCTGGAGTGATACAGTCCTTATATCTGAAATGTTTCCAGTTTCAGACACATTTTTTTTTGTTGAATGACACCTATTTTGCTGGGCTGTGCCCAGTGCTCAAAGTGCTAGGAGTTCTGACTATAGTATATGAATGTGTAAATGAGCGTAGTCTTGCACTTAATGTTGCCTGTTTATTCTTTCTGTCTATCTTGTACACTATGGAAAATTTGAGTTAAACCTAATTCTGTTGTAGAATTATAGAATATATATATAGAATATATATCATTCATATATAGAATTATACATCATTTAACATACAGCATAGCAAGTACCCTACTCCAAATAAGGACCATCTGGTTGTCTTACAAGTAATATTTGAATATATTAGCCTATTAAATACAAAGTCCATGCAGACTTCAGTGTATTTTATTTCACTTCTGTCTTGGAACAGCTCTGAATCAGAATTTTGCCTTTATTCTCTCTCTCAGAGTTGGCTGCCAAAAGGTTAGGATTGTGATCTCATCCTAAACTGCAGACATTGCCTGTCCTTCGTTATATCCTACTAAAACTCTTCACCATGTCATTCTCTGTGGCAAAGAACAGAGAGATAAACTGAAAATCTAGGACTCAGATCTATGCAATTTTTAATCACATTGAGACATCCTCCTATGCTGCCTCCAATAGAATAATTCATGGTTTTCTTCCATTCATCCTTCAGATGGTGATGCTTAGTAGTTGTACAGAACAGCAGGACATGTTCTCAAGGGCTTGATTTAGCCCTGTGCTGGTCTCAGCTGTTACTATGTTGTTTTTCGACAGTTCAACACTTTCTTTATTAATTTTGTTGAATGTCCCCAGACAGAATGAGAACTTTTCCTAAGTCCTCCCAACTCTCCTTAATCCTTCTTGTTTCCAGCTTTCTCACTAACTTAGAGACTTGAGAGAACTTTTCCGTTAAAGAACTTCACAGGATGGGAAGATCCTGCTGTGCCCAGAAACATAATACAAGGAATGCAAGCTTTTCCAGACTTTATTTGGAAACAGTATTTCGTCCTGTAGAGGACCAAAAAACAATCCCTGACATTTACAGAGATAATAAGAACATGGTGTATAATTTAATTATGAACGATATAAAACTGTTTGTACTTGAATTTCACATCTTTATTAGCTAAGAGCTTTTGAAACACTTTGCAGTTAACTAAAAGTGCTTTCAGCCTTTACAGTGTGGTTATTTACATTAGGAACTCAGAAGTCACCTCCTCAACTGATATGGATGGAAGGAGGGATATAAGGAAGGTAGCACTTGAAGGCAGCCCAAGTGGAGCCTTGTTATCTGCTCACTTCCTGAACTTGTGCTATTGGCTTTGTTTCAGCTCTGAGGGTACATAATGATTCGTCTCACTGCAGGACTGTTTAGAGAGTTTGGAGCTGGGGCTTTACTTTTCTCTGTCAGAAACTTTCCACTCATAATGTGTGTAATTATAAATAGTTTGAAATTAAAATCAAAAGCTGCTCACTAGTTCTATCTTGTTTTCTTCCAAAATAGACTAAACAGACCCAGATGCATATAAACTTATCCTTCCTTAGACATTGAACTCACCTCTTCTTCCCTGTGATACTCTGCAATGAGGTGGAATGGCACTGTGTACAGAGTGCTGGACATGATGCCAAAGAGGGAACATAGAGCCAGAGTGGAATAGACATTGGGAAACAAGCCAATTAACCCAGTACCCAATCCAAAAAGTAGGTATCCGATGAAATAAAGTCCCTTTAATCCTAGGTGTGGCAGGAGAATTTTCTGTATGTCTGTGAAAATAAAGCAAAAATGCTGATAAAACAAAACAGGTGACATTTAATCAGGAAATTCCTTTAGGGGGCTTTATTTTGTAAAATGCAATGAAGGAGACAATCTTACTCATTCTGGAAATTGCCTCAAATTACTGTAGGTATAAACTTGCCAAAGAATATTTGCTCACTCTGGGGACAGTCTTATTCTGACATAGCCAACTCCAGAGAGGTAGTTAACAACCATTCTGGAATAACTGCACTCATTGACAATCTCAGACATTTCCGCTGTTTGATTATAATGTGCACATTTGGCATCAAACTCTGTCTGACCTGAGAAAGATGCTAGAGAAATGCCTGTAGTTAGGCTCCAAAGGCAAAAAGCTTTCCCTCAAGCCTCTTAAATACGCAGTTCAGCTCTCTCCAAGCTGCTCAATTGCGTTTTCCAATCACAAGTTTAATCCCTTGTATGAGCTACAGTGAAATCTATCTGCGGAACTGTGCTAGCATGTTTACACATAACTGTGAAGAGCAAGGTTCATGCTTCTGGCAAGAACTTCTGCTGCAGTCTGAAAGACTTCTTTTATGAGGAAAGTAGATGGGGAGAGGCCACAAGGACCTTCAAGAACCTATAGCTACAGCACTACTAGGCGCCAGAGCATCTCAGAATAATGCCCACAGCATCCATTTTAGTCTCACATCTAACTTCCAAATGATTTTCAGTATTCATCCGAACAGGCAGAACAATGCCTTACTCCCAAAGTGACCTCTCAGCACAAGGTCATGAACTACGTTAAGATACAAGTGTCTAATAATGCTTCTCAAAATTTTAATGTGGGAATAAATTAATTTGGCATCACATTAGTTTTTCAAGCAATGGCAAACAGCAAACAGTTAATTATTTCAAAATACAGTGCTGGAGTGCATTGCTGGATACCTACAAGAATAGGCTGATGAAGAAATTGCATTGATGCACAGCCCCCAGCATCCCATCTCTACTCCTTTTCTGTAGGAAAGGTAAAGTGTGGAGTTATGAGGAGCATAAGGGCTACCGTGGTATACAACCTGAAAGAGACCACAAAGATCACAGAAGGCAAAAATGACTGCATGTATATAATAACTCCTTCCTAAGGGAACAGGGTGGCCAACACAGGGCCTCATCCCTGTTAAGCGAGATAGTTGGCACGCAAGAAATCAATTAAGCAATGCCTTAACCATCCCTTCACAGCTCTCTAGGTTTCACACTGATTTCTCCCAGATTGTCACATCCAAGGCTTCTCTTCATTTCTTATTCTTTGCCTTTTCCTGGACTGTCTGGTCTACACTGGTTCGTTTGCGCTTTTTCTTTGGCTTCATTTCTTTGGTTCATTTCTCCGGTTTCACTTCCCACTCTCCAACTGTGCCTTCTTGCCTGTCCTGGGTTCAGCTGCAACAGTTATTTTTCTCCTTCTTAGGAGCTGGTGCAGTGCTCTGTTTCAGCTTTAGTCTAGGAACAATGCTGATAACATACCAATGTTTTAGTTGTTGCTAAGTACCACAACATTGCCTTATCCTGCCCCTAATTTATCTACAGTTGGGCTTTTTGCTTTCTCTTTTAGGCATACCCCATGTTGTGGTTTAAGCCCAGTCGTAACTCAGAACCACAGAGCCGCTATCTCACTCCTCCCCCTTCATTTCCCCCTCTCCCAGAGGGATGGGGAAGAGAATCAGAAGAATGTAACTCCCACGGGTTGAGATAAGAGCAATCCAGTAACTGAGGTATAACAAACCACTGCTGCTGCTACCAATAGTAGTAATGATAAGGGAAATAAGGGAAGACAATACAACCTCTCAACACCCACCAACTGATACCCAGCCCGACTGAGCAGTGATCTAACCCTCCTGGGTAACTGTCCCAAGTTTATATACTGGGCATAACGTGCTGTGGTATGGAATACCTCTTTGGTCAGTTTGGGTCAGGTGTCCTGTCTCTGCTTCC
>JANRGW010037880.1:0-39124 GCA_024733675.1 Psilopsiagon aymara
TTATACCTTAGTTATTAAACTGTTCTTATCTCAACCTGTGGGAGTTGCATTCTTTCGATTCTCCTTCCCATCCCTCTAGGAGTAGAGGGAAGAAAAAGTGGGAAGTGAGTGAACAAACTGCGTGGCTGGTTTATGGCTTAAACCATGACAATTGGCATTTTGATCATTGTTCTAGAAAACAAGGTGCAACCACCTCACTGCAGACAGTTTTAAGTGTGGGTGGCAGAAGATAGTTTTAGCTATCAAACATACCAAAACACAATTCAGAGAAAAGGGATCCTATGTCAAGGCAAATCAACAAATATTTAGTTCTTTTGTGACTAAGCTAAGGGAATTTTCTGAGATTAAACTAAATAACTATTTCATTATGTCTTTAAATTAAACATATAATGAATTGTAATTAATATTATTTTACAGAAACCACTGAAGTGAAAATGTTAAAAAAAAAATCTGTCAGTTATACTAAATTAAAGAAGTCTTCTAGCAACACAAGAATGAGACAATGTTCATATCACTGTCAATGCTAATTTTCAGCCTCTAATGTGCTGAACATTCCTGTAAAACAAAGTTGTTTTATTCAGAACAGTATTCCCCCCCACAGCCAAAGCACTTTTTTTTGGCACATGCAAGATGAGGAAGCTCTTTACATCTGTACTACAGCCTTACTTTAAAGACTCCAATTTCAAACACAAGGTAGAATGAAGATATTCAGCTAACAAAACCACTTGGGTTTGCATCTTCAGTGACTGAACATACCCGCGATTACAGATGTCAGCAGCATAACCCAACGGGCATCCCCGGCCATTAAAATGCCACTAGAGGGCAAGCTTAGCACTAAGAGCTTACCATGCTCAAGGTCTCCAGGACCAACCTTGGTACCACATTTGTAACAAGGCTGCTCCAAACACTTTTGAGGAATAGGAGTAACAAGAGAGATGCAAAGCTAGTTTAGCATACTTCAATACTGCTTGAGTGGGAATATAGATTAGTAAGTCTTTTGTTTACAAAATTATTATAATTACTACTTTTTTGGCTGCAATAAAGTACAACCTGTACAGTGTACATAATTACAGACATAAGAGGAAATCTAAAAAAGTAACCATTTGATCTTTGAAAAAAGGGGTCATAGTGCCCTGGAATAATCACCTATATATTATGGATAATAGCTGCACTGCAGACAGAGGACAGGAGGGGACAATTATTTTTCAAATAAATCACATTTCTCATGATTTCTGTTACACAGGTACAAGATTGAGTGGGTGTTAGCCCACGTATTAGGTTCAGGGTTTTGATTTCTGGGACAAGCCTAATGTGACTTGTAGCACTTCAGGTGCCCTGAGGGATGTTCTCAGGCAACTTGTAAAATACTGCTTCTGCTCCTCTCCGTCTTGCCATAATATAAGGCTAAAGGAATTTAACAGTGATATTCTGGCACCTCCCTTGCAAAGGTGAGATTTAGACTAAGTTTGAAATGCTATGGAAGAGCATGCCCTGCTTTAATCACCAGGCCCTTATAAAATATAGCACATTAAAACTGAAAGGGCAAAGGGTGATTTGTTCTTTTTTCTTCATTATCTAGAGAATTTACACAGGGAAACTTCAAGTATTCACTCTGCCAAAGTGTGATTTATAGGTTCACCTTCCAAAAATGAACCTATCACCATGACTGCTAGTATGGCTTTTCTTACTTTTTTCTCCAGAATTAGAAATCAGTTAGGGAGGGATAGATTTGGACAGTGTTAATATAGGCACTTCCTAGCTTTCTTTTGTTGAAGAGCTCACAAACAAGAATGATATGACAAACGCTAAAACACTGTTGGCATTTCAATGTAATCAAACTCGTCATATCCTATAGCCTCCCTTGTGTTGAGACAGTAGGACATTCGAAGACAGGACCTCTTAGCTACCCAAAAATAAATTCTTGGTTTGGATCTTTGACTCATTTATAAAAATTTGTGCCAGCCCCACTCACTTTGTTGCTGCTGCTGTTTGCAGTTGGCCTCTAACCCCTAGTTTTGTCAGCTCCTTCATCTGTTTTCACTTGAAAAAGTAGCACTGAGCTCCCTTTTTTTACTGAGAAGTCTATTACAATCACTCCGTAATTAGCAGCTGCACAGGTACTTCCCCATCATTCCTTCAGAAGATGAAAAGAGATGAAAAATAGTTTTTATAAAGAATATAGATCTCCATTAGAGCTGCAAACTGCACAGATTTTTAAAACTGAGAAGAATTATCTTGGGTGTATATGAAAACATATTTGAGAATATCTTTAAATGGGGTTGGATTATACAGATCACACCGGAAGTATACTGGCCTTCCTGTATGTTATCATAGATCCTGAAGGCAAAGATCACAGCATCATAGACTGGTTAAGTTTGGAAGAGACCTAAAAGATCATCCAGTTCCAGGGTCCATGGCACCAGCAAGGACACCTTCCACGAGTCCAGGTTGCTCAAAGGCCCATCCAACCTGGCCTTGAACGCTTCCAGGGATGGGGCATCCACAAGTTCTCCAGAAAACTTGTGCCAGCGCCTCATCACCCTCACAGAGAAAATTTTTTTCACCATGTCTAATCTAAATCTCCCTTCTGCCAGTTTGAAGATGCTCCCCCTTCTGCTGTCACTATTGCTGTTATGAAAAGTCTCTCTCCAGATTTCTTCTAGGCCATCTTGGGTACTGGAAGGTTGCAATAATGTCTCCCCAGAGCCCTCTCTTTTCCAGGCTGAACAAACCCAACTCTCTCAGCCTGTCTTCATAGGAGAGGTACTCCAGCCCTCTGATCACCTTCACGGCCCTCCTCTAGACTCTCAAGAGGCTCCTCATCCCTCTCGTGTTGGGGGCTGCAGAGCTGAATGCAGGACTGCAGGTGGGGTTTCATAAGAGGAGAGTAGAGGGGAGAATCACCTCATTCAACCTGCTGGCCATGCTCCTTCTGATGCAGCCCAGCATATGGCCGGATTTCTAGGCTGCAAGCGCACATTCCTGGGTCATCTCATCAACCAACACCACAAGTCATCCTCTCAACCCAGCCTCCACCTAACATGAATTTGTGCTTGTGATTGTTCCAACCCAGCTGCAGGACCTTGCACTTAAAAAGATACTATAGTTCTGTCCAGCCCACACTTACTTTGATGGGCACTGTTCTATTCTCCATAGTGTCATATATCTAAATTCCTGTACCATCAAACTGGGTTCTAGAATCTTTAAGAGTTGCGTTAAGAATGCCCAACTTTTACTGCACTTGGAAAAAGGGCTTAGGCAGATTAAATAAAAAATTAAAAAAATAAATCAGTCTCCAGTTTTCACTCAAGTGAATCAGAGTGGAGAAAATATCACCAACCTAAGTATAAAAATAACAACTCTTTGCCAGACAATAAGAATCAACATGGCAAATAGGCCACACAATTTCTGAAAGCAATCATTTCCTGTGTTGCCCTTTATTCAGCCTTGCTCGTAGCAAGAGCAGAATCTTGATCTCAGTCCAGTAAAAAGGCTTACAGTAGTAACAATGAGCTAAATATATTTCATTTCATTCTTTTGTTCTGTTTTTCTTCCCAGTGAGCTGCATATAGATAGACACAAGACAGCTACCCTTCCTTTCCACTTACGCAGCAATAAAGGACTTTTGACACAGTCTAGCATTACTGCTGGTAAACAGTATTGAGACAGCAACACTACCTTTCTGCTAGGACAAGGACTGCTGTGGAACCTCACAGAGGTCTTGCTGCTCTATCTAAAGAAGTCTGTAGGAACGTAGTCTAGCCAGCACGGGTGAAACACAGATCAGGATATATTTCCCCAACTTCTTTTCCATTTTTGGGTTTAGAGACTGTCCTGGGTTCAGCAGTAGCAGTCATTTTTCTCCTTGGTAGCTGGTGCAGCGCTGAGTTTTTGACTTTCAGCATGGGAATAGTGGTGATAACACCGATGTTTTTAGTTGTTGCAGTAATGTTTGGTCTGACCAAGGACTTTCTGAGTCTCGTGCTCTGCCAGTTAGGAGGGGAAGCCGGGAGGAAGCAGAGACAGGACACCTGACCCAAACTGATCAAAGAGGTATTCCATACCACAGCACATCATGCCCAGGGTGCAAAAACAGGGGCAGGGACCTGGAAGAGGGGATGCACTGCTTGGTTGGACTGGGTATCGGTGGTGAGCGGATGTACTCTCCCTTGTTATTTCCCTTGTCATTATTATTATTGGTGGTAGCAGCAGTGGTTTGTGTTACACTGCTTAGTTACTGGACTTAGTAGTTACTGGACTGTTCTTATCTCAACCCGCCGGAGTTACATTCTTTCAATTCTCCTCCCCATTTTTGCATACATGTACATTACAAAACAATGATCATAAAAAACTCCAAATACGACAGAAAAATCAATATTATCTTTGATTATCCTGTACATGCAGCTTCCTGTTATTTGGGAGACCCTATTATGAAATATTATTTAGATTATTATTATTACTACGATTATTATTACCATTTCCTTAATAAGACTAATGTCTCAAAGTCACTCGTAAAGAACAAAAATAACTTGACACTATTGTCGGCAATATTGTGGTTGGTCAGGATGCTCTGGAGTCAAGAATATGTGATAGTTATAAAGATCAGGTCCAAGAGAAACTTACAATCTCCTGTTCCAGAAAAGCCTTTCATGTTGCCTAAGAAATTACAGAGTGAGCAACAACCACTCAAATTAAGGGAATTCAATCCTAAGGCATGACTCCAATGACAAAAATCAGACTGACCAGACAGAAAAATAAGTAACAAATCTGAACCATTTGCTGACACCCAGGAGGACGGAATTAATCCTTTTTTTGTGAAAAGGAAAACATGCTCAATAAACACTCAATCAGCAGTCCACTGAAAACCACAAACTTGTTTGATGCAGGGTTGGACCACATATTACAAAAGAAGTATTTGTATTATTTAATGCATTTGGAGAAACTGTCAGTTTATACTAAGTACAGACCTGAAGGTATTTTCCAATATTTACTCCTTTTTTAATGCAGTGACTAACAGTCGCTAGTCATAGTACACCTTACACATCCGCAAAAATGAGGAATCTAACAGGAGGGGAGAAAGTCTGTATTTACACTGTCTTAGTGACACTCCCTCCAAAGAGGTCCAACAGGTTGCTCTCTAAGCCCCTGAATCACTGAATAAGTACAAAACCTCTAGGAGGGCCTGGCCACATACAAAAAAATGTTATCTACAGGTAATTCGCAAATAAATTGTGTCTCAGCCTAATTGAACCACAACCCTCCCATTTTCTTTCCAGAATATCTAAGAAATATGACTCCGTCACTTTTACCTTAAGGATGACAAAGGTGCTCTTAGCATCCAAGCCCAATCTGAAATTAACTGCATTTCACTGGTCCCTGAGCTAATTTGTGTTATAAATTTAACACTTGTATGACTTTAGGGGCTTCAGTGACACATATAAGGTTGTTGTATTTAAGCCGTATTTAACAGCAATGCAAATAAATCAAAAGTGAAATTTCAGCTGAGCTAAATGCAGAAGCATCCACATCCCCAGACATGTGTCTCAACTATTAGTAATATACACTGAAATCTTAATTTCCCCAGACTGAGGTAGAGCCAAGCTAACACAGGAAACAATAATGCTATCTGACATACATGACCTTTCTGATTAAAACAACTTGTCTTTCTTAAAGACAAGGCAGCCACTACACCTCATTAACAGCTTTGCACTTTATTCTTCAAAATACTGTATAAAACAATTCATATTCTTTATTTCTGGTGGCATTTGGAAATGTCTCAATTTCCTCTCAAAGTTAATGAGAGACAATGGGTATTCGATTGTAGGTCAGCAGTGACGGATGTTGCCTTATAAGTAACACACCCATCTATTTCAACACTCCCATTCCCCCTGCTTCCTCCCACCCTTGGGGGGAAAAAAAGCCCAAACAGACAAACAAAGCTTCTTATAAAAAGATCTGGGTAATATATAGAAAGGTATTGCACCATTTGATTGTTTGGGGCATTTCTGTTTGCTTGTTTGTTTTTAACTTGAACACATTAATGTGATACATAGAAAGAGACTGCATTTTAAAAAGAAAAAGTCATGTTACGGTCACAGCAAGAGCAGGACAGAGATGTTTAACATCTTCTTCCATGTGGATGTGGATGCTTCTTCCACTAATTCATTTCTCCCATCTCTGCTTTGGAAATGCCAAAGCAGACCACTGATCACAGACCAGGAAACCCAGAAACAGTACATTAACAGTGCCTGTACAAGACTGATTTTGAGTATCTATCTATTTTTTTCATAACATGGGATTTTTTGAGTAAACAAACAATACAACTTTTGCCAATGCTCACACACAAAAAAAAAAAAAAAGAACACTGGTGTGTATCACTATATGTGCTTCAACAATTGACTAACAATTCTATTACAATTCCCTTGATACCAGAGAGCTAAAAGTTTAAGATCATTACCACAGGGACTGAATTCACATCAGTGACATGAGGTGAATTTCTACAACCATGTTGCCATCAGCTTTAGATACTATTCAGGAAGATTTAGAGTTATGGTACAACCAACAAAAAACTGCAATACCTTTCCAGTGAAAATTCTAACAAAAAAAAGATCACATTTGAAGCTTACAAAAGTTAGAGCTTTTCCTTTTTTTTTTTTCCTAGCTCAGAAAGAGCTACATATGTGCAAACTCACCTAAAAAATAGATATGATGTGACACGTATTAGTTTTCCCTCTTGTACGAAGTTTTAACTTGAACGTAATCAGGCAACTAATGTGGAACAGCTAGATATTTAAAACTTAGTGATCTATTTGGCAGTGGTAAAATAAGAACTATGGAAATGCTATAAGCAAACAGCTATTGCTCAGTATTTAGGTGTGCTGTCTGGGATACAAACCTGACAGCTTTTCCACTGTAGAGTCCTTGGATGGTATCCACAGTTATTTGAACACATTTTGTGATAAAAATCACATTAAAATGGCTATTTAAAATACACAAAGACCTGCATGTGTCTGGTTTTGTAGTTTCCTCTTCATTTGCTCAAACTAAACCTAGTTTTCACAGAACACTGAAATCTGCTTCTCCACAGCAGAGGCCATTTCAGCTTTCTATCTCCTACCTTTCTGGCTAGTGAAGCACTATAAGTGTGGATCCAAAGAGTCACTAACAGGGAAAGGCTTTTTCCTTGCCTTTCATACACTTAAAAATGGCAGACCTGTTATTGTTGCTGAAAATCCACAATAAAACACCAGCAGAATCCCTTTCAGGTAGTAAAAGTTACTGGAAAAAAAGCCAGAATGAAGAGCAAAATGTCACAGAAGTTTACAAGCAACCAACCAACCAGAAGTTTGGAATGAATCATAGTTCACACATAACCCTAATTGTTAACTATTAAACCTAAAAGCTATTTTAATTGTCACAGCACTTTACTAAGCTTTCACAAATACTTATAGGAAAAATCATAAGCTATGCAATCACTTTGTTTCCTATAACTTCTAGTATGTAGAACATCAGTTATTGGCCCTAACCCAAAAACTCTAAGTGCCAAGTAACCCAGTATTATTGTTGCTGAGGATTTAACATAGTATGTTGAAACAGTATTTCAGTATCTTTGTAAGTGTTGACTCATTTCCTGCTATGGTAACACACTGGTACCCAATATTCTGTAACAGGGAAGTGATTTGATAAATCAATTTGCATGAGAATCTCCAGCACAGAAACACCTGCTTGAGAAACATGTGGCCATGACATCAAGAGGCCAGAAAAAGCAATGTGTTACCACACATTTCTCAGAATAAAACAGGTTTACAAAAGGCAACAACGCATTCTGCAAATGGAATAATAACATTTCTAGAGATTCAGCTCAAATAAATTGGGAAAGTGAACTCCCAGAGGTGATTTACTGACCAAAATAAAATATCTATTTAAACCAAACAACATAAAATACAAAGCTGGGCATGAATTTCTAGGACTGCTTTCTTACAATGCAAGTACTTCAGGGCACAGATTTTTGAATTCTACCCATGGTATTCCCTGAATGCCCCTCCTTCTAGTGCCTGACTTGAAAGCTTATATATCCAAAACAAACTTTGGAGCAGCTACCTTTTATTCTGCATCAGTAAGGAACATAACTGACTGACCTCTGAAATACCAACTTCAACCTTAGAAACACATCAATTTAAGAAACCTACTTTGTACATCACTGCAGCTGGCTATATCCAAGCTGCTCACCCTAGATTTTAGTTTTGCTTGGTTGTGAGGTTTTTTGGTTTTCTTTTTTCAAAGTCAGGGACAGAAACATAGGTACTACCTGGAAATAATTCATTTCACCCTAGAGCAGGTATCTAAACTAGATCAAATTAATCTCAATCAATTTATTTATTTTCACTGTTCAAACTCCCAATAAAGATGTCACTGCAGACAAATCTTCACATTGTCACTGTCTAGAACTAATCGAGATTAACCTTATTTCGAGTCCTCTGGGCACCAATATGGGTGCCCTTATGTGTGATCTAGAAATTTCACTGCCAGACCTGATTCAACTGATGCTGTAACAAGAGGAAGTGGTAGTAAAATTCTCCTTGGCGTTTAGGTGAGTTGTCCAGGTTTATGATTTTCCAAAGGCTGGAGTGCTTTATTCCACTGGCAGAACTGGCAACATTTACTGTAACTATGTTAGCAAATACTGCAGTCAAATAATTGCAGACTTATACCGTGAAACAAAGGATGTTACATGAATTTCTTATTTCAAAGTAACTACACCATGGTCCACAGACTACGTGCCAATTAGTAGCAGCAGTATGCTAGTTATTGTGATGGTGTCCATTTCCTATGTCTGTTTCATCCAAAAAGAACCTAGTTTGCACCATGTTAACCAGAGAATGCAAGTGAACATAATCAAAAAGTTAATTATAAAAAGCACTCTGTTCACCTGAACTAAAACACTACAGTAAATATACCCACTGACCAGCTTTAGAAATACTGACAGCTATTTCACAGCTGTTTCCCAAATAAAGCTTGTCTTAAGCAATTGCTCTGGTCCCAAAATATACATAAACTAAACTCTCCCACAGTCCAAAAGCCTTTCATATCATTCATGATATGACAAAACCAACTTTGCAGAAATCCTCTATTACATATTGGGTGTTCCCCCCAATCAGTGAGGATTTTTCACCTGACAGTTGCAATGGGTTCTGTGCAGTTCAAAAGGATCCAGATGCTGCAAATGACTGCATGCACAAAAATCTCAGCTGACATAAAAAAATAAAAAAAAAAAAAAAAAAAAAAAAGGAGTGGGCAGAAGGTCTCCGTATTTAAAACCTCACAAACAGAACTTTTGAGCACCTACATCAGCTTGCTATTAAAGCATGCAAGTTTCTTAACTAAAGTATCTGTCTTAGTCTTGACGAAGGCTAAGGAACCAGTTTCATCCCCCTTTGCCATCATCAGGACTGTATAACAACTTAGCGCATCACCACAACTGAACCATAAACAGCCAGAGGCAAACACAAAGGGAGACAACGGAGTTTATTCTAGCTTAGAGTAAGGAGCTCCTACTCAGAATATGTGCCTGGCTGGCCCCAAAACTTCTTTACAACAGTGCAAAAAGAAAAATTACGGCTGCAGCGAGTTTTCAAAGGACACCAGCTTTGAAAAAAAGTTGTACCAGTGAATAACTCAGCTTCTTACAATACCCATGACACTGAAGCCACTAAGGAACGTTTTATCATTGAACTCAATCTTAACAGTGTATTCCCCCCTTCATGCCTCAAAAAAAAAAAAAAAAAGCCAACCAACCAACCAGGGTCTTCTGTTTATTAACAAATCTGTTTAATATAAAATCACCTAAGCAGGCTGATTTCATTCCTAAATCTTTTCAGATGATAAAGTTGTTTGAGTAGGCTGGCAAGCAGAACACTGTGCAGTGATGTGTATGCACTCCTTGTCAGACAAGACTTGCCCCCCAAGTAACTTATTTTTACAGAATGACCTCCCCTGCACTGCAGGCACCAGCCAGGAACTGCCAATGCAAAATGCATGCCACCCTGCATTAGCTGGTAAATACCATACCACCATCCATCCATCTGGGCAGGTGGGAGAATATCAGTACTCAAGTCCTCAACAGTGCATACTATCAATATCTGGCAATGAAAGAACAGATTTCCTGGGAAAATGAATAAATGACTGCAGTCCCTGAAAAACCTCTAATAAAGTGATCAGAAGACAGAGAGAAGTGAATAGTGCTCATGCATCTGTCTTCGTACAAGTACCAACTGAATAAGCTACGTGTATACACACCAGACTGGTAACAATCTCAAGAACACTGCCCGTTTTTAGCTACCAGGCTTACTCTTTGTCTCATATTTCTACCCTCTTATCTGACCCATGTTGAAGGCCTAAAGAATTTAATTTTCCAGCCTTCTTTTATTATTCATCATGGTGTTTATTTCAGAAACATTTGCCAGAACTGCTACCTATGTGTTACGTTCATAAAATAAGCCAGCTGATTACAGATTGCCACAGTGGGTCTGCCTGCACCAGTGTGTTGGTCTCAAATAAGCTCCTGAATGTTTCAAGATGCCAACAGTGCAATAAGACCCATATTGGGACTGCAACTTGAATAGCACTTGAGTTCCAGAAAGCATCCACAAAATTAGCAGTTTTTTCCCGGCTCTCGTACTTCCTGAGACCACAGTGCGTGCTTGCAGCCCAGAAATCCAACCATATGCTGGGCTGCATCAAAAGAAGTATAGCCAGCAGGTCAAGGCAGGTGATTGTCCCCTCTCCTCCACTCTAGTGAGACACCACCTGGAGTAGTGTGTTCAGCTCTGGCACCCCAACATAAGGAGGATATGGACCTGCTGGGGTCAGTTCAAAGGAAGGCTGTGAAGATGATCAGAAGGCTGGAACACCTCTCTTGAGAGAGGTGGGATTGTTCAACCTGGAGAAGAGAAGGCTCTGGGGCGATCTTACTGCAGCCTTCCAATACCTAAAGAGGGCCTACAGGAAATCAGGAGGAGAATTTTCACAAGAGCAATTTTGACAGGGTTAGGAAATGTCTTTAACCTGACACAGGAGAGATTAAGATCAGACACTATGAACTACTATGAGAGTGGTGAGGCACTGGCACAGGTTGCCCAGAGAAATTGCCCCAGCTCTGGAAGTGTTCAAGGTCAGGTTGGACAGGTCTTTGAGCAACCTCATTTAGTGAAAGGTATCCCTGACATGGCAGGGAGGTTGGAACTAGATGAACTTTGAAGTCCTTCCAACCCAAACCACTCTATGATTCATGATTCTCTTAGTTAAATAAAATAATATTTTCCAGAAATACACAAGTGGCCCTAAGGTTTCTAAAGATATGAGCTAGAACACTGATCCCACTGAAGGCAGTAATTCCACTGTCACGATTTCAAGTCTGCTTTGCATGTCTTCCAAGCTATGAGAAAGTTCATTAATTCCCGTATAGGCCACCTAGTCCCACTTAGGTCTAGCTTTCCTTCTGCTGCCTGCAAATGACACTAATGCTGACTAATGCAGGACAGTTTCTCCACCTGGAGAGCCTCTCCATTAGACAGAAAGGGGGAAAAATTATGGCAACTTCCTACTCTCTGCCCCCTTGAGGTTGATATCCACCTGGTATATCAGTAATCATTCATTGTATGGTTGGGATGAAAAAAAGAAAAGTATGGTTTAGATAATCTTGGGTTTTGTTCTTGATTTTTTGTTTGTTGTTGGGGGTTTTTTGGTTGGTTTGCTTGACAGATACATTTTCCCATGGATCTTAACTTTCTAGAGCTACAGGAACTGCACCACTACTGCAGGGTTGATATTCCACTGCCAAGGCTGCTGCTGTTGTCTCGCTTCCAGAAGAATACCAAGTGGGGAGTTACTAGTAGACTGCCAAGCCCATTTTCAAAAAAATTTACTTTTTACCACATTACAGCAGAACAATGCTTTAGTAAAATCAGTGGATGGTTGGCATTGTTTTTTTTAATACCACATTGTTGACATTTCAGAGTTTTCCTTCAAGCACCTCTGAATTTATCTACAAGTCTCATCCAAAGGGGAAAGAATCAGATTCTTTTTTACTATTTCTGCTTTTTCAGCTTACTTCGTTGGGGCTTTTTCCTCCTCCCCTTTGCCAGCTGCAATTCTGGGATTTTTATGACTATTTGACCACAGTATCAAAGACATCCTTTGGGAACAATCCGTCCCAAGTGTCTTCTTTAAAGTGCTGTGGGACAAATGCCAGTGCCCCAACCTCCAACAAAAGGAAGACGTCTTCCAGGAGCGAGAGGAGTAGATGAGTTCTTAAGCCTTAGTATTTTAATATTTTTTTTTTTTTCTTTTCCAAGTTCCGGAGCAGAAAGGCTATCCTTTTGCATTAATCACTTTTTCAGGGTCACTGTGTGAAGTCTGAGACAGATTCTGCACTGCTAGTGCATTAAGTTCTTCCCCCTCAGAAAATCATAAGTGAAGTTGTACCATAAATGAATCCTGTCTTGCAAGATCACAGTGATGTGTCTCAACATTTGTGGCGGAAACAATTCAAAAGCTCTGTGTGTCTGCTAACTGTAAGGCATGTGCTGAGTAACAAAGGACAGCAAAGCTTCTTGTGAACTGGTCTTCTAATTTTCACATTCCCTATCCAGCTTGAAGAACTAGGGAGATGGTTTAAAAGTCTTGACCCACATTTTGTGCTCTCATCACAGTGTTTTCTTTCAGTCTCAGCCCTGTACTCTTTTCTCTGTACCAGCCTTGTTTGCAGAGAACAAACGGTGACAATCTAGAGACAGACCCAAACTGTGCTTTACAAACTAAGGACTCCCTTTGTGTCATTTTGGCCTCCTGCATGCTGTCCATCTGCTCAACCGCAAATTTTGCAAAAGCTCAAAATTCTCCCGTTGAGGCAAATAGCTGGCACACAGTCCTGCTGTTGATGAGAGACAATACCCTCTTTTTCTCAGCCAGCAAGAGGATTACAGGAAGTGAATACGAAAAATTATGGCAGATATTAGGGCTGTTGAGGAAACTTCAAAGTTTCTCCACGGTTATTTCAAACTGTTTTATCTGCTGTGGTTGGTGCCCACTACTGGCAATAACTTCCTCCAAATTGTGACAAAGAAATTCTGTGTAACCAGGCAATAGGCTGACTAGAGTGCAATACCAGCAGAAGACATGAAGGGAGCTTTGTGCTTTTAATTACCAATTCGGAACCATGACAAAATTTTTCTGAAGATCGTATAGAGCACTTAAAATACATAAGAGATCAATGTTGTACAAGGACAACCTTCATAGACCAGAAGTCATAGAATAAGCTTGGCTAGCTCAAGACCAAGCACAATAAACCTTTTGTTGGCTTCTCAGTTACTGTCCTGATACTGAATTTCCTTTTGTCTCAGTGGTAGCACTGCCATCTAGGTCAAGGTTGGACAGAAATAGTAAATGGTCAGTTATTCTGCATTTTATTCAAATGATTTACTAAAACCCCTATATCTGGTAAACAATTTAACTACCACCACCCATCTGGCAATTAGCATCCAAATGCAGGATGTGATTTTGTTGTTTCAGGGCCAGGATCACATTCCTAGAAGTTGCAAGCTTTTGAATCACATTCCCCAAAAAACACTTCAGGGACCACAAGTCTCAAATCAGGGTCAAGATCTTGGCTGCTTTTGTGATGCACTGCCACTGTTCTACATACTCTTCCTTGGCACTTCAGACCTCCCTCATCTTCTTGGCTATCCTCATGACCACCAGACAAACTGGCACAGTATTCAACTAATCTGAGCCTAAAAACATGATGAGTCAGACCTCTGGATCTTTCAACACCTAATCTAGGCTCCTCCAACAGACAATCTCTGTCTTAATTAGAGAGTCAGGGTTTAAGCAGATTCGGATTGCAAGAGACCTCATCCAGGAATTCTGTAAGCAGCTCTCCAAGAAGAAATAGTAAGAACAGCATAGAATTAATTGTTTGGTAAATCAGAAACAGTCCAAGCAAATGCAAACACTGAAAATGCTCTAGCTCCCTAAAACCTTAATCATACAAACAATGATGTTCCCATTTATCTTCTTGATTGTTCTCCATTGTCTCTGAAAAGGCAAGTAAGGTAAGAACTCCAGAGGCAGGAGAGAGCTTCAGAAAATTTTGGGAAATACAGCAGCACTGAAAGCTTCAGAATTATCTGTTTGGCTTTGCACTTTCACTGATTCGAATGAAACAATTAACATGGGTCTAAATTTTAAATCCTGAGAGCTTATTTCCTTTTGGGCTTCTCTCTCTCAGCAATTAACTGGAAAAGGGAGTTAAAGCATGACAAAGCAGAAAATTCCACCCAATGCTAGAGTTCAAGAGTCAAACATCAAGCATTAGAGCCCACAACTTTGCTTTCTAGGTCTTTTCTGCTGGCTACCACCTCTTTAATGCTACAATTTTCTGTTGAAGAATGGACTCTTCAATTCACCATGTTGGTATCAGAGAGACTACAATTCTGCTGAACCCTCATTCATCCCAAGGAGGATGCTTTATCATCCCCTTTCATCACACACACACAGTGCTTGTGAGAGGAGAAAAACATGCCTCAAAACACACAGTTAAGATTTTCACAGAGAGCTTAAGCATTTGCAATTGTGAAAAACAGGATTTGGCTCCCTAAACAACATTTGAGTATCAGTTCTTTGGTATTTCCAACCCCTCTTGTCAGCCCTAAAAAGCACACGGATTTTCTCATTTCAGTCGTCAGAAAGGGCATGAGCCCTGCCTGCACCAAATTACTGACAACAGTCAAATCTTCAGCTGGTCATACTCAGGAAGCAAAGGGTTAAAAGGAGAAAAAAAAAAAAAAAGGCAGAAAGACTTTGTTACCTGTTTTTCTCTTTATGTGGAATCCCTTTATCATTATGGAAAAGTACAATAATTGGAGTAAAGAGCATGATCAAGCAATCAGCCGGAAAACAAAGCCACAACACCCACAGTGCTAGGGAAACCGCCTGTACTGCTATCAAGTATGATCCAGTACAGAAGGGTAAATACTTTTTTCCTTTGTTTGAATGGAATCACCACTAAGATAAATGGCTCTCAGTTACAGCTAATCTTGCATTACTGTCAGAATATAAATACTAATGCATATGGTTATGGGCTGAACAATATTGTGAAGTGTATGTACCCTAAGGCTGATTAAAGACCACACACACACAAAGAGGTGTGTTAATTTTCTCTGTTAATTTTCCAAGAACTTAATTCTTCCTGTCTCTTACAGTTTTTTAGCTACATTACTAAATTTGAAGATTTAGGCATCTTCTACTTGGACAATTTAACTATAAAAATACAGTTTTATCTCAGAACCTGTATGGATATAAAGCCTTTTGATGTTTTCGTGCCCAGTAGCACAAAAAAAACCTACAGATTTTTCTTTTCATTGTGAACACTGTTGTAGATTTAAATGGCACTATGGTAATTTAGTTCCCCAAAATACAGCCTTTAAATCTTAAATGCTTCTTTGGTGCAAAACATCTTTCAATTTGAACACTGACTCCAGAATCATGAAAAATGTTATACAGCTGTAACAAGAATATTATAAATATATATATATATATATATAAAAGGCAACATTTCAATTATACATAAAGCAAAACAAGAAAAGCAGTCATCTCCCAGTCTGATAAGTAAACACAGGAGACTGGTTTAGACTAGTTCATTTCAGCTGAGCTACATTAGAGTGACTGAATAGAAAATGAGCCACCCTATATTGAAGACATTTAGCATTTTAATTTTGTGTTCTAGTACGTACAAATAAACTCGAAGTACAGCACTCCTAATTTTACCATAGATCATACTGTAATTTTTTGTTCTGCAGGCATGCTTATATTTCACAAAGCTAAGCAAGACAGAAAGAAAAAAGATATTAGCCAAGGCCATCTTTCCAACCACGCTTGCCCATATTTCCTTTGTTCCACAGCTTCTCCTCAGTGGCTGACCACTATTTTTTCTAACACTCTGGCATTTCAGAGACCTCATCAAATTTCCTTTATCAATGAGCTAATCTGGGGGGGAGGAAGCACACACGAAAAAAATCAACCAAAACACAACTCTTTTGTTGATGGAAAGCATTAACACTAGGACTACATACACAGGATTTTCTACTGAACTTTTCTGCTGTGAAAGAAATAAATTCTATTGTTTTGAAAACTCTTACCAGAAGTGCTGCTTTTCCCTCCTTAACATTTCTAGTTTTGTCACAAAGCTTGAAATTTTTACTTAATACATCTAGCTTTCCATCTGCAGACTTCTTTAGATCATCTTCTAGGCCGCCAGCAATGCTCCTATTAGGCCGGTAGAATTCAATCATATGAAGTGCTCCTATTTCTTTCCTCAATGTAAAAACTATCATAGCTGCAATAAATCTGTACACAAGTGCTCACTTGCTAAATCCTCAGCAAACATATTTTTACTAGCTTAAATCCAAGGAGGACAGAATGTCTTTGGCTTTTCAGGCTCTAAGTGCAATTAAACAGACTCAGGGCAGATCAGTGGCCGAAGAACTTCTTCCAGAGATTCCTTATTAAAAGAAGCGCTTTTATTACAATAGCCTTCGGGCAATTTCGTAAAAATGAAAAATCTTATCACCTTACATCAAATAACTGACATCATGGTCACATGTTTCACAGGCTAGAATTTGCTAGTTGGAATTCCATATTGATCTCTTTTTGCTCCCATGTGAAATCTTGGGTCCAACTGTATGCATTTTCCTTCTTCCCTGCCACTTAAACCCAAGCCAAGCTTCACTCAGCCTTGAAGATATAACCAGTAACCTAGAACAAGGTCTTGTGCCCTTCCTCAGTTCACTTCAAGAAAGATGACGAAAGAATATTTACAAATTCACATTTAAAACAACAGAAATTTCACAGTAGAAACATCAACAAAATATACCTTATTGTTAAAGCTCACTCAAATTAGCAAGTGTTAAAACAGCTGCACTATTATGTGTTTTTCTATGTGCAGAAATTATTTGGGTCACTAAACACATTAGGTCTATGCTTATCCAAAACTTAGTCTGAGTTTTCACAATAGATAAAATCTGACCATAATAATCAAGCTGCTTGCAAACCCAAGCCAACAGCTTAATTCACTGATGCAGTATTATTTTAAATATGCAAAAACATGCAACAAATTATTTGAAAGGAAACCTTCCCCTGAAAATATATCAGCTCTATGTTAAAAATCACACAAAACCTTCATGTCAAAGAGCTTCAGTATTTGAACATTCACAGATCATATAATACAACAAAGTTTTAATTCTATTAGTCCAGGGAACTTCTTCCCTTGGCTTCAGGGAGACAGTTTTCAAGCCTACATAAGCAAAAAAAAAACCACTCTCACGCACCACGTATATATGCACATGGGTAGGGACATATAAATGCTGCACTTCGTGAGGAACAGATTTTTAATCTTGGGTATCTGCATCAGTAGTTTGTAATTTTCTTTATTGGCTAATGGACAGAGATCCAGCAATGAAATTCAGGACATAACACTATATTAATGTCTCTTCTTGCCACATATTCACCTGTTTCTTACCACTATATTGAGGATCAAAGTTCTTGCAACTGAAACTCAGAGAACCATTACACCTATTTCAGGATCGCCCCATACAAGGGAGGTTAAGTGTTGCTATGTCTCCATGCCTCAAAATCAGATTACTAGTCCAACTGTAGTCTTTATCAATAAGAAATAACATAAATGAAATAACAACTTATATGACAAGCAAAATCCTCAGTAGCAGTTACTATTCAAGATCCTCACCCACATCCTGGTTTTTTCAACCCACAACAGCAACTTTTCTTAACATAATCTCCCTGTTTCCAATCAGCCCTACAAGATTATAGAGAAGATGGCGGTGGAAAATAACACCTACTGAAATCCTTAATCCTCTATTTACCTTAAGATTGAATAAGCTTCTCTTTGTTCCCATGCATCATCCTTCTACCACAAAGAACACATAAAATAACCGCATCCAGTGGTAAACCTCCTACACCTAGATAAAAAAAGCAATCTTACTACAGCCATCTTCCCACACACTCTGAGTAACAGACCTGAGATGATAAGAGAAAGCGGCAGAAGGGGTATAGAAGAATAACTCATAATGGAATTTAATTTAATCCAATCCACCCATACATACCATTCACCCTTACCAGAAGCTAATAAATACCTGCAACTTTTTTAAGCCTTCAGCCACTGAGACATCCTATATCACGACATTAACACTTTTTCAAGGCTAGCCTCACATATACACAGAATATTGTCCTTTTCATTCCCAGAAAAAAACCTCACTAACCTGAGTTTGCTAGAGCTTTTAGTCACATCCATCTGGAAATGTGACATAGCCTCTAGCTCTTATTTTTGTTCAAACCAGGAACCAGTCTACTTTTGGTGAGGGTGCAACCCAAATCACTAAAAAAATGAGAGCATTTGGATATTTCTCCACAATACTTTATTCTTCAAGCTCAGGAGAACAAACTAGCTCTCATTTCTGATCTGCCAGGAGACACTCAAAACACCTGAGCTAACAGCCATACAAAATACCCTCCACACAAGCAATTCATTTATCACATAGCTGCAACACAGTAACTGTTACAGCCTCTGCTGGCACTGAACAAAGGTCAATTAACACCTTCACCCTCCACTACAAACTACTCAGGCTAATGGGGTGAAGACACACACCAAAATTCATCAAAGAATCATAGAATCATATAATAGCAAGGGCCGGAAAGGACCCTAAGATCATCTAGTGCCACCCCCCCTGCCATGGGCAGGGACACCTCCCACTAAACCATATCACTCAAGGCTCTGTCCAACCTGGCCTTGAACACCGCCAGCGATGGAGCATTCACATCTTCCCTCAGCAACCCATTCCACTGCCTCACCACCCTTACAGTAAAGAATTTCTTCCTCATATCCAATCTAAATTTCTCCTGTTCAAGTCTGAACTCCCCTTGTCCTATCAATACAGTCCCTAATGAAGAGTCCCTCCCCAGTGTCCCTATAGGCCCTTTTCAGATACTGGAATGCTGCTATGAGGTCTCCACGCAGACTTCTCTTCTCCAGGCTGAACAGCCCCAACTTTCTCAGCCTGTCTTCATATGGGAGGTGCTCCAGTCCCCTCATCATCCTCGTGACCTCCTCTGGACTTGTTCCAACAGTTCCATGTCCTTTTTATGTTGAGGACACCAGAACTGCACACAATACTCCAAGTGAGGTCTCACAAGAGCAGAATCATCTCCCTCGACCTGCTGGTCATGCTCCTTTTGATGCAGTCCAGGATACAGTTGGCTTTCTGGGCTGCAAGCACGCACAATGCAGGCTCATGTTCATTTTTCCCTCGACCAACACCCCCAAGTCCTTCTCCTCAGGGCTGCTGTGAATCTCTTCTCTGCCCAACCTGTAGCTGTGCCTGGGATTCTTCTGACCCAGGCGCAGGACCTTGCACTTGTCATGGTTAAACTTCATCAGGTTGGCATCTGCCCACCTCACAAGCGTGTCAAGGTCCCTCTGGAGGCCATTCCTTAGATTAAAATTCATCTTAAATCAAGTAGCAGGAAAGCGTTTAATCATTTACATTCTTTACTTGTAACCAGATGTCCTCCATGCTATACAAAGTGAAGAGCCATGAGGTTTACAATTTATATTTATGGACTTACTCAAAGAATAATCACAGAATCATTTGGGTTGGAAGATCATTGAGTCCATCTCTATTTGGACCCTTAATCTCCTGATATGACAGCAATCACAGCACAAATGCCTTCTGGAAAAAAAAAAAAAAACAAAAAAAAAAAAACAGCAAAAAAGGATTTGTATTCCTGACTAATCCCATGTTGCTTCTGGTTCCTGCTCCTGCTTAATGGATTAATGCCATCCAGCCATATCTCCTTCTGAAGTGTATGGACATCCCTACTACACACAGAAGGGGTGTTTACTCAACAGAACCATTTACCTGAGTTGTTGCTGCAATTTTAGCAAACATACAGACTACAATTTTCAAAGTGCAACTTTCCAAGCTAGGTAGGACAGAAGTACATAAAGTATTTGACTTCATCCCTTTGCTTTTCATGAGAATTTGAGCTAAGATCACAGAGACCTGCCAGCTCCCACGCTAGGAGACTATTTCTCTGCTGCTGCTCAGGCTTCAAGTGTAACTGGCTTAGGGGATCCTAAGCTCCGTATCACAGGGTCCTAGAAATGCCCTGGTGGTTCTGGTCAAGAATAGTATTGCTGCTTGGCTATCAAACATTCTGACCTTTTGTTCCATTACAGTAGAGATATTTTCTGGGTGAACATCCATGTATGCATAGCCATTTGTTTGCATAACATGGGGTCTGTTGCAGCAAATACTGAACATGCTTTTTCACTAAACTAAGGCCCAACTGAAATACCTGCCTACATACAATTACTATTTTCTTCTGGTTTCTCTCATTGCTGTCCTGTCTCTAACACTCTGCACAGAAGAAGTACTGCTTATGAACACATGGGATATACTATGAAAACATCATACTACTGTACAAGTCCCACAGTGATGATTAATAGCAATAATAATGCACAAGCAATTGTGCTTTTAGTTTTACACATTTGTTCTACAGATATTTTCTCACAACTTTGATTATAGCAAGAAAGTGTTTAATGAATCAGGAATAATAGCAATATATGGCAGGAGAGCTTTACATACAGTTTTAAGACATATTTCCTTTTGTTGCTGAAAATGGGAAAAATGGGAGGCAAGTCAGTGCATTTACGGTACCATGTATTTGCAGCTTCGTCTTCCCTTACTAGAATGTCACATATGGATTTACAATTGCCAAGATGCATTTTCAGCTGCTGAAAGTGATAACTGCAATCAAAGGCAACAGAACTGTGAAAACGGATATGCACATACAGCTGGCTTTACATTTCTTAAGACACCAGACCTATTCCTTTAACACAACTGCATTGCTCCAAAAAAGCTTTTCAACAAGGTTCCAGCCTTCTTTTTTCCCCTTTGTTTTGAAAGCTGATACATTCCTGACATTGCTCCAAATGATCTTGTTTTTACATCCCTGTAGAAGAAGATATTTTATCACACTTGTCTTGGATGGTAAGTTCCAGAATAACAGCCACTGAATGTGATCTTGAGCTACATCGTCTCTTTCCCCCCTAAGAAAATCTTGGAATGAGCTGTCCTGTTCTCAGGGGCTGTAGTTCTGCATTACATGTGTCCACACTTAAAAGAGTTTTCAGTCCCCAGTGACTCTGGTTTACTGCGCTTGTTATGCCTATAAACTCTCAAATGCATCAGATTAAAGTAGGAAAATGATGAAGTGAACCAGTTTACATTATGATTTATGGAAGCATAACATTTCATTCTTCTTTTTTTTTAAGTGTCTGAATGTTTTTCCAGTGTAACACTTAATTTGCATAGAGTAAATCACCTATCAGTTGAAAATGAGCAATAGCTTTTAATCTGTTCATTACATGGTATTTTATGCTGAAATTTAATACAATGGTTTAATTTCTTAAAAATTCTGGCTAGCATACAGACACATAAGCTAGAGCTCCTTGACAATGGCTGCTATAATCATCAGATTCATCTTCTAAAACATTTTGTGTTGAAGAATACTCCTAAAATGGTCATTTCTTTAGAAAGATGCTTTATTAAAAAATGTATTTTTAGGACATTTAGATATTGGATTTATTGGGTTTGATCTATAGAAACAAAGAGTCTCTTGCAACCTTGCTATTTTTTGTCATTTTGATGGAACAAAGAAACTGGACACTACCTAAACCTGACCAGTTGAGCATCTCTCATATAAATGAAACACAAGCAGAAAGCTATCTCATACCTGTAGCCCTTGCTTTACCCATCAAGAGTAGGAATAGCCAGTAGCTCCTCTTACTAACAGTACAATAACCCCAGTTATAGGCAGTTATACTGCTCTAACCTCAACAGATGCTGGTGCTTGTAAGGACGAGCAGTGTACCTTCTCTGCCACACTGTGAAGATACTTGGTGCAGCTGGTCCAGTCCACACATTGTCATTTTGATAGTTCCATTGTTATAAATGATTGTGACAAACCTATTAAAGCAGATCTGTTTGGATGCAAAAACCCTAGATCCTGCTTTGTTAAGAGGCTGAAGGCAGCCTCAGTGAAGCCAGTCTCAAAGCCGCCATCTGGACATGTGTGGCACTGGCTGCTGAAAATAGCTTGGCAAGTTATCTTCATAGATCAACAGACTTTAAGGAGGCATTGAAACTTTGCCATTAATGATGAGAAAGCTAGTCTTACATACCACAGTCATTTTGAAAGCAGCATCTAGCCAGACACAGCCACATATGTGTACAGGGGTATTTTAGAACTATTCTTCATACAGATGTTCTGTGTAGCCTATTTAAAAAGAAAAGCTGAAATGATTTTCTAAAAAACTGTAGGTGGTGCAGTTTTGGATCTCTTTTAATGTGGTAGCTAGTATTTTGCTCACCTGTTCAGGCAGTATGATATATTATGTTCAGAGGGCTAGCATTCTCCAGATATGCATACATTACCAATCAACATTCTTTCTTTGCAAGGTCTTTGGCAGCCACTGATTGATAAGCCATAAAATGCTCATTCCTTGCCCAGGGCTTCTGACGGGTACTGAAGATTACACTATTCAACTCTCCCAACTACTGTAACAGAGCACTAAGCAAAATTAGAATACTTAGAATTATATTTCATCTAAAGATGGTTTATCTGAGGTAAAACAAGAAGTTAATTTACATATCATCAGTTATGCTTTCCCCTCTCTATGTGAAGCTATAAATGATTCCCAGGCCTGAGAAAACAATCACACTTTTCTAAAAGTCAGGCAAAGTGTAAACACATTCGAAAGAATAACGAAAGTAACTGAGCTGGTAAGTACCACACAGGCACAAGAGCTGAAAGCAAAACAAACTTTAATGGTTAAAAGAAAAGCTGAATACAGCTTCATGAAATGCCTGCTCTTTATCCCAAGGACGATTTACCTCTATGCAGTACTCTCAGGCTTCAAAGTGTCAGTAAGGGAACATGCTGCAGTACCTAGCACAGGATGCAGTGTGATCCCAGTGCCAGGAAGTGGAGAGGTGAAGTTACACTCAAATCTTTCTCAACTGCAGAACGCTATCTTCTTCATGTTTTGTAATATAGGGAAAGAAGAGCCAGCTGCAGAATAGCATGCACTATTACAAAATTATGGACAACAAATGCCTAAGGATTTCTGTATCAGCAAGTAGTTTTTCTTTCTTATTCAGTTTGTAATGCTTACTTAACAACTTAAATGAAGTGACTCGATCTAAACACTATGAGGATTTGGGTTAACAGGCTGCAAAATACTCATCTTACCAAAAGAGTACTTATTGTGGAAAACTTCTCTAATTAATAGTCCATGCAAGTTTAAAAAAATGTGCCAGTGAGTGTAGTGCTTCTCAAAGAGGTAGGAAAAACTGTCTACATCCAGCTTGATGGAACTATCACCCAGAGATTCTAGTCAAGTTACCTCAATAACATAGCTTTATAATCTCTGAAGACTCTTTAGATAATCTTTAGACAAAAACAAGTCTTTCTTTTGATAAGGAATGAATAAGAAGTCAGATGGAAACTCTAGAAGGGTTTAATTCATAAAAAACCCAGAACATCTAAACATTGAGATTAGTGTCTCCATAATCAGATAATAACTAGTGAAATTATGTAGACAAATGAGATCCACAAGGACACATTTTTAGCAAAAATTCAAGAAAACTAGGATGCATGACAAAAGTTTCAGGAGTTCCAGGAAAGCCTGCACAAGTTCAGTAAATCCACTTAAGCATATAAACACACCATATCTGACTGCTATATTCCTTGAGGCTGAGAATATTCTGAGGACATATGACTACACAGTTGGTCTGTAACTGTATTATTCTTAAGACATGTGCCAGGAGGGTGCTGGAAACAGCATGCTAGGCTACTTGGAAGTCAGGTCTGACCTTCTATGGCTATTATGTTCTTATATAAACTATATAAAAAGGACATTTCATGAGGGCGTATATCTCCTAAACCATATAGGTCATCGTGGTCTTAATACAAAAATACCTACTTTTTGTTTACTTTGCCAGGATCTTTGTATCAGAAGTAAATAAGGAAAGAACTATCAGGAATATGTCTGAATTGTGCCTGTATGATGTTTTCAGGTAATGCTGTTATCTAGCATAGACACAGGAGGGCTGCTATACAAAAAAAATGCAAGTTGATCCACTGGTGGTGTCAGGTTCTTACTGTCACCTGAGAATGTAACGAAGCGTTGGGGGTCTTTCTCAATTTCAGCAGTGCAATGAAGGTTGGGAGGGCTCTCAAACCCACCTTTGGGGGGGAAAATCATGAAATAGTGTCAATAGAAATTCTTCCTTCTCATTTATGAGGAACTTCTCCCCCACTGCAAAACAGAGAAGATTCACTTCTTCTGGCAAAAGTGGATTCTAAGGGGAAGATAAAACAGCTGGGGACAGGCATCAGGCAACCTACAATGTTCTCTGACACTGCAGTACATGTTGTTGAGTACCCCAGTACCAAGAATGAGAAAAAGTAGTTTATAGTGCAACGAAAAAGTGACTAAAATCCATAAGCATTGAAAAAATGGAAACTCAAAACAGTCTTGTCAGACTGTTACATTATAATGAGCAACAATGAGAAATAAAGTATTTAATAACTCCTTGAGCAGACACTAGGGTCTTTTGCCACCTCAATGAAGGAATCTTGTCACGTTGTCCCACCCTGTAATTGAAGCAGCTATCAGAAAATTCTGTTTTCTTTTTTGCAGTCACATACATATTGAAAAAAAAAAAAAAATGCAGCAAAGGAATGCTCCAAAGTGTGAAAGGCATTGCCCTTTTTCATGCACAACTAATTGCCATCATCCAAGCAGAAGACCCTCCTCTGACAACTACACTGCTCCTGGGATCTCGGAATTCCAGAGCCAAGAAGAGAGCGGCTCATTACCATGTATATTTCCATCAATTATAACATGGTAACTGCAGCATCCAGAGCTGTTTGTGAAGGTGGTCTTGCTGCTAACTGTCCCTCAGCATTTAGGGATTTAAATTCTTTTCTGTGCACCTGTGGTGACCACATCAACAAAGTCTGTAAACTTATAATTAAGAAAATCATAACATGCCAGAAGGACCTAATAATTTGACATTCTAAACTGCAAGCTTGCCACTGAATAACTTTTATGATCAAGCAGATCTGATCATCTTGGCTCCCTTTCAGCAAGGGCTTGCATCAGTCTATTCTGTCCTCATAAATGGAACATAGTATATGCACATTTTGTCTGCTGCCTTTGAATCTGCAATGACAATTCAAGGTCCTTGCCAAATACCTTTGCAGGTTCCAATGAGGCCTCATTAATGGAAGCACTTTTATCCACATGCATCATGTTCAACAATCTATAGGTTCTGTGCATATTCTTCAGTAGAATTTGGGGCAGTTTGGCTCTCTTTCTTGCAAATTTCTAGAAACTTCAAGAATTATCTTATGCAAAGGTACCAGAAGGACCAGCTTGTGCTCTAAGACAAGGACTGAATCTTTTTCCTAATTCTTGAAGGACAGCCCTAACAAAATTCTTCACAGCCATTTGCTTCCACTCTGTGAAGTCCTGCAGCTAACTTCTTATAGAGGTCCCAGTGATGTCCTGGAGGTCAATTTTAGATGGACACGAGTCAGGAATCAAGAAAAATGTTACTAAAAGTATCCTGAGTCTTTTTTTTTTGCTTTTGACATCCTTTTTATAAAAGTACTTAGGTTGGAATAAAGTAAATGTAACTGTAAGCAAAAGGGACACTAACTATATCTTAACAGGAATGCCTGATTTGGGAAAAAAGGTCAATGTTTAAAATTAGAAGACATGAATCTTACAATCTTTGCACCTGGGATACCTAGTGGAGAATGCTTTTACAGAAGAAGAAAATAGAAAATAAATTTGCCAAGCCCTCTGTGTAACCTACTGCAGAAAACCGTCCCATGAAGTGTATTTGCTTCTCTCTGATTTACTTTAAAAGGACTGTTAAGTTTTGTGGCTATTATTGAAAGTAGGCAAAGAGTAAACAACAGGAAAAACTATCGTATTCACCAGTGTTGCTATTACAGTTTATTATTTGTATTAACATATCATCTAGAAGCCCAAGTTATAGACCAAATGTCATTGTGATAAAAATCTTGAATTTCGGAGAAAATTCAGGTTTGTTTTTACGAAAAGGTCATAAGCTGCTCATCTGAAATACATCTCCCACTCCTTATTGTACCTTATTAGCCAAGTCTGAACTTTCATTAGCTTCGCCAAAACACTGGATCATGTTTCCTTTTAAAGGCATTAATTAATTTCTCTCCAGTAGAAACAGGCAATTTCTCTCCAAGAGAAACAGTTTGCAATATTGCATTTTGAAGATGTACACTCGAAAATCATCACAATGTGTGGTTTATCAGACTGTTTCTCAGTCTAGCGCCTACATGTCAGAAATGTTTTTATTGGTAGGATACCATCAGAAATTACCATTTCCTCACAATAACAAATACAGCCATTGCCATAGCAATTCAAACCAATTTGTCTAGTCCAGTATCCTCTTTCTGACAGTCACCAGAATCAGAGGAAAGGGCAAGAAACCATGAAATTGGCAATTAGGAATAACCTTTCAACAGGTAAACTTGCCACTTAAATCTGAATGTAGGAGTTAGTTTGTAACCTGAAGCTTGACTGTTCATAGAAATTGTGCTAAACCTTTAACTAATATGGCATCTTATGGCAGCAAGTTCTATACTTCTCAAATGTACTACCGTACTATTCTTGTATAAGCTTAATTTTAAAGGCATTTCCTTGTGGTTTTACCTTTGCTGGATTTTTGCTTTTGAAATGCAAAGATAGCAAATTTTGTAGATTGGATTCTAGCAGCCCCTGCACTCATCCTCAAAGCAAACACAAACTATGTTTCTGCAATCCTAGAAAGCAAAGCTCGTAACATAGAAGCTTAAACCCAAACACTTTATCTCTAGCTACACTCCTTTTCTACTCTATTGCAATTACGGTTTAAGCTTTTTATATATATGTGTACGTATACATGCATTAATACATATGTGAATATATATTTCTGATAACCGTCCAATACCACACACACACATAACCACATACGAAGCATTAAAACTTCTGTATTGCTGAACACTGGAAAGCAGTTTTATTAGCCTTTGACAAGAACAATGAAGGAGTTAAAAGGAAAAATATAAAAGTCAAATGTACATTACCCAAACAGTCTAGGAAATTTAGCCATATATTTAGCTATTAAAACTAACTGAAGAAAGGTGTACCCTACTACTTTGAAAATACCAGCTCCATTGTTTGGAAGATTATTAATATACATATTCACATATGCAGACCAAATGCCTAAAAGACTACTTTGAAAATCAAAACCTATCCAAATAACAAAGGAAAACAATGAGAAATTCTGACAAGGAATGATCCATCTATATTGTACAGTACTAAACAGCTCTCCTACAAACCCTGTTGCACTGGGTGAAGTGTCTTATTGCATATGAGTATATAGCTACCTTTGTTGAATACACACTGTAACTACTAAAGTCAGTGAACCTGAGTTATAGGAAAACTAATGTAAATCATATGAATACAACTTCTATAATTCTCATAAAACAGATCACCATTTAGTAAATGTTGTACCTTACCGGGTGAAAAAAAGTAGTTATAACAACTAATGATAACTAACAACAATTTAGTACCATAACTGTACTCAATTATTAAGTAAATTTGTAATCCTAGCACCAATAATTCAGCTGTTCTTATCAGACACTGTCAAACAAAGAGAAAAGTTTCTGAGATCCTGATCAAAAATTGGCTGAAATTTCAGGAGATACTCCCACTGACTTGAGTGGCCTTTGGATGGAGCCCAGAAATTGTTAAACCTGCTCGCTTTGAAGAGGCAGGAAAACTTCATACTCCTGGTTAGTCCTTTGACGCACCAGCATTTAAGAAACCAATCCTCCTTAATGACAAATCACACCTCCAAATTGCTTTCACAGTGGTGATACCCTGGAGCTAAGCAAGACCCTGAGCTGTCCTTCAGGTTTTTTTGCCACCAAAAATACTGAGAGTAAGTACAGTCCTGTTTTCACCTGCAGCATACTCTAAATGAAGGTAAATAAGGCATTCATGCAAGAAATTAACACATGGCATAAAATAATACTGAACTCCAGGGTGAAAATCAAAAAGTGTAACAGTGTGTGTGCAGTCCCAGGCAGTGGCTCAGTAAGACAATTCAAAGGCCTAAATAGATGGATTGACAGAACAAGCACACAAACCAAAACTAAGAGTTGTCACTTATACTACAGTCTGAAAAACCACAAAGCTGATTTTTTTAACTTTTCTTGAATTTTGTAATATTCCTGTGTTCTTCCATATCATATATTCTGCTAAATTGTTTTCAAAACATTCAAGCTATTTAACAAAACTAGCTTAATATATCCTTCACTTAATATACCCTTTATATCCTAGTTTTATAAGCAACATGAGGCAATTCCTACTTTTAGAATGGTTCTGTGTGGCTTTTATCATTTTCTGGGGGGAGAGAAACACCTTCAATCAAAATGTTTATGGGAGTCCCTCTTACAAGTGAGGCACAAGAAGCTAACTAATGAGTTGAAGTCATGGAAAATACCGTGTCCAGCATCCTGATGGCATAGCAAAAGGAAAACAAGGCAAGTGAACCTTCTCAGTTTCAGGCTGATCAGATGCCAAGATATCCTCTAACATCACTTTGTATTTTCATTTACTTTGCAAATTTACATGGTCCATTTGAGATAGATTAGCTGGGTACTTCCTACTTCATTCAATTTCCTACTTTCAGATTAAGTTCTGGTATGTCGTTGGCACTGGTACTTCCCAGGATGGTAACCAGAGTGATTTCAAACCGTGCCTGAGAATGTGACATTACAGCCTGGTCACCCATGGGTACCCATAATACCCACATATTGCTATGGTAGTATTCAGAGACTGTAACAGATGCTAGAATCATTTATTCACACTTTTAAACTTCCATCAATGTCCATGCACAAACTAGTCCACAGTTAGACTACAGCACAGCAGCCACATGGAAGTCAGCTGAGTTTGTGTATTCACTTAAAAATTCGAGAAAAGATTTGATAATTAATTCAGAATTTAACTTAAAAAAACCTAACAAAAAACCTCTATGAACAGATTTCAGCCATGAGCATAGATGAGAAAAGACATGCTGGAAGAGCAGTAACATCTATATAGATATGCTGTAAAGTACTTGCCAGTTCACCAAGGTGAAAATTTCAAGAGAAATGCCTAGGAATGGAAGAAAAAGAGCTGCAGTAAAGAGGACTGAATTTGCTATGCCTGCCACAAGGACAAAGCAAAGGCCAGGGTGAGTGGACAGTTACTTAGCCAAGGCAAAAACACAGAGTACATGTTTTGGATGATGCAGTATTCTGAACCAGCCATCAAGGCAAAGCACACAAATAATCTTGTTTGTTGACACTGATATGCAAGGGCCAAAAGCAACAGATAGCTGCGGAAAATATTTCTTTGCGCAGGTGGCTCAAACTGCAAAGATGCATAGGGGCTGGGCTGAGGGACAGGGTGGCACTGAGCTCTCCAGAATGCTGCACAAGGGAGCTTCGGAGAAAGGAAGTTTGGGGCCAGGCCAGAGCATCACTGCACAAAATGCTCTCATTGTGCCAAAAACTCTCCATGGAACAGCTGGTTGCATTTGTTACATCCCCATACTGTGAAGCAGAAAATACAAGTCTGCTGCCTGCTGTCTTCTAAGGAAATATCTCTGTAGGCTGCTGACACTGTATATGGGCTTTGCTTTATCAATTTGCTTAGGTTTCCAGCAGGATAAAAAGGGGCAACGCAAAATAAGACAAAGGTCCTGAAAAGTAAAAGGAAGAAGTGTGAGAGTTTCAAATGAAGAGAAAACTGTGGGAGTAGGAGAACAGAAAGGTGGAATAGGCAAAAGAGAAATCTTTTGTGGAATCTGATTCATCAGGCCACTTTCCAGTTAAGATTATAATAATGTCCTTTTTAATATATTCAGCTGGGCAAGGAAACTAGTTTATTTCAATCAGAATTCTCTCAGGCTGAAACAACCACTGTCTACTGGCAGCCTAAAATCCTCAGACTTTCTCTCTGACTCATTACATATATTTCTAGGGGAAGGCAGAAAATCATCTAGTTATCAGAAGTCATTGCTGCCTCTTGGCCAGGCAGACAGCAGAAAGCAACACAAGGAATTGCTCTACCAATAATCTACCAATTCTCTGTTTTCAATTGGCAAGTTATAGCCTTTGCACTCTGCTACCACACTCCTTTAGCATTTGCCTGCAGGGTATATTCTAATAAATGAGTTTATTAGTGAGCTTTTCACAGGAAGAGCAGGGGAAATGCAGTATTTTTCAATGAAGAGAAAATCTCATGTTTCAGAGGATCTCTGAGAAGAAAGACTAGGAAGGTAATTTTCCATCCAGGAAAGCTGACACCATTTCTAGGAATATTGTCCATTCTGGGACAGAAAAGTTGACTGCACTCGATAGGCCTTTTTCTATTCTCCCAATAAAGCATGTCCAAAAAAACTGATATAAATTTCCAGAGGATATTAATAAAATGCTCAACTATCAGGCATTACTTCTTTCATCTTGCAACTTACCTTTTTCTTCATCTTAGTATTTTTTTAAAAGCAACACGATGAGTATTTTATGGCTGCTCCTTGCACGAAAAATGGGTTTAAGGTCAGTGTTATGTCTAAACACAGCCAAACACACGACAGTGTTTGTCTGCGGTAAATCCAAGCAAAAATAATTACACATAAGCTATTTTCATCTCAGGCTATGCTGAAGTAGACATTCTTGCAGCATAAAACTTAAGGTGGATACTGAATTTTTCATTTGAATATTTTTTAAGACAGGGAGGTATTTATGTGAATCACTAATCTTTGAAATTATCTTTAAAAGACACTATGCAATTTTCAGGCCTTGTTGCTACAATTTTTTGGAGGCTTTCACAAGATCTTGTGGCTGCAAATTCTACAAAGCACTAGATAGGATATGCAATTTTTGTTTTCACTAATGCCACTCAGTTAAGATATCCTAGAACTGAAAGGCAACTAAATAGTTTAAGTTGAAAATGCAGTTGACATAACAACATGTTGTTGCTGTTTGTGCCTCACACCATTAGGTCACAGCAAATCATAGTTTCACATTATCAAAAATCCCTCCTTTAGACAGGTTGTTAGATGCAATACTTAAATCCAAAATGAATATACATGGCTGGAACATAGCCCTGTCCTTCGCTACTTGCAACTCTCTACAGTCACCCATAGCAATGTTTGTCAATATAATTGTAATTCAAGATGAACCTGATACTTTTCTCAAAAGTTTCAGTGTACTTTGATTTGTGCTATTTTATTAACTAACCATATTAGTGTTGCAGTTTGAGTCATTTATAAAAGCATTACTTTGCTCCATACACGTCTCATCACACAAACCATTAACATGCTAAATGCAGCAACTGTTTGGCTTTTTTTTTGTTTTGGTGGTGGTGGGTTTTTTCCATTCTTTCCTTTTGGCTTACCACCCAAGAAGTGTGGGTTGTGGTGTTTTTTCCCTTTATCTCAATACATAAATGCAATAATAGAAGTAATTAATGTTTAGCTGTTTAACTTCCATTTTATGCAGAGTAGACATCTGATGATCAAATCCACCCAATGTCTGCAATTACACCAACTTGCACAGCTGTGCTTCCTCTTGCTAGCTAAAATGCTCTTCCCTTTTGCTGTGAACCACTTTGTGAAGCACTTGATGTACAATGCTCCACGCAAAGCTTTGAAAGAAATGTGGATATTATTCTATCTTCAAGGCCAAAATAGAGAAGGGCTGTACTAAGCATTTGGGTGGGATAAGGGAGTGAGGAAAGGAGGGAAGGAAGGGAGGGAGACAGAGAGGGAGAGGAAAATAAAAAGGCAATGACTGCAGATGCCCACGCTATACGTGGCACTGGAAAATCAGTCAGCTTTGCTGTCACTGTCACACTAAACTTCCCAGATGTTCGTATCTGGAAATGTCACAAAATGTCATGGCATAAACTGCTGCATTTTGTTTCCTGCAGAAAGGGTGAACAATAATAAAACAGCCTCAGGAGTGTATGGCTAGCCAACAGCAGCTTGTAAAGGTCTCAGTAAAACAGCATGTGTGTATGCTCTGGAAAAGAAATGAACATTAGCTTCTTTTCTTCCTCCTTTCCCTTTTTTTTTTTTTTTTATTTAATTAATAGCATAGTGCTTAAGCTGATAGAAATTTAACATTTGAATTAAACACAAAGAAAAGGCCATTTTGTCACCATCTCTGGATCTCAAAGCTCCCTTTGTCCAAGAACTAAAATTCTGATGTCAGATTAGTTATTGACAGAGCCAGTACAAATTTGTTCCATGTTCATTTATCTTCTGGAATTTGATGTAGTGCCCTACTATTAAAAGCAGAACCTTCTGTGAAATAAGCTCTTCAGTTGTGACATGGATGTGGGAGAAAGCTTTGCATTTTCGAGCATGATTTTTCAAAGCACAGATTTTATCTTCTCCACAAGGTTTGCGTTTTTGAGTGAAGACTTTATCTCAAATTACTTCCATTTGCTTTTCAGAAAGCAATGTAGCAGCAAAACCAACTAAACAGGCATACACTCAACAAGACACCCTCTACTTAACCATTAAGACTAAGCATTATAAAATGATAGCCACAGTCTATACGACCAAATAAAAAGGGCTTTGGATAAAATGATTTTGGCTCCTTTACAGAAGAAAACCAGAAAGTAAATCAATCATCTGCTTTTCTCTGCTTATAAAATTCAGTGCAGGTCCAGAAGCTACAGTTAAAATCCCTTCCTTATAATCTTGCTGTTGCATGTAATTAAGTTCACTGTAATACATTAATATTCCAATGCCGTGACCTACTTACAAAGCCAGAATTGTCAAATGGCTAAAAGTGACCCATTCACTTTCATACTGGTTTAGAGTAAGTTACTAAGTCCTTTTGCCACTTAGTGAATCATGTGCCTCTGCTTAATGTACACAGCCTGTGAGAGGCATATACGCACATGCCTTTTTATAGGCTACACAATTAATTGGCTAAACAATTAGTACTGCAGCCACACAACAGAGACTGGGACAAGGAACTGATCAAGAATAAATGCTGAGCCAGGACCATTTGTTTTTAAGAGGTATTTGCTCTGGGACAGTGATTTATTTCAATGTCTGTTTCATATATGCCAAATGACTCAGATGTCATCATTTAGTCTTGCAGTCCTTGGAACATTAGTCTAATGTAACACCATTGAGCTGCTGCATTCTCATTTATTTGAAGGACAGATGGCAGCTATGCTTTGGTCAATTGTAAATTTGTTCAGTCAAAATTTCTTTTTCATCATGCTATACTTTATTTGTTGGCTCAACTCTTTTTCATCAGTTTTTTTTCTCCTCACAAGCTTTTATCAATGCGAATGAGCTAGATAGCCAGCAATCAAGCTGAGAAACAATTTATTTTGTTTTTTTTTTCCATTATTTTGTTATATGCTACATTTTAAAAGACAGGTGAACTATTCTATTTATTTAATAAAATCATACCATCAAGTGACAGACTCTGCCCATCATTCTGGTCCTTTCTGTTGTCATCTGAGGGAGGAAGAATTTACATGGAAGCAATCATTCATCATTTACCATTACTTAGAACAGGAGGCTTGGCCTCCCACACTTAATAAATCTGCAGGGAATGACAGCCAAAACCCTTTAATACAAACACTTGATATTATATTCATACATTATGAATGGAAACGGACCTTCAGATCTGTCTCCTTAATTTCTTGCTATTATCTCCGGCTCTGCCCCTCTTCCTAAATGTTGGGCACAACAAGCTATAACTCCACATACAGTTCTTCACCTCATAACCACTCTGGCTCCTGGTACCACCAGACTCCTGAAATTCGTGGAGCAGCTACACATCCTGCAGCGTTGCCATGTTAACCCATTCCTCAGGTGGCCGCTAGTTTATGCATTTGCAAGTTACAGCACATATTCCACATATGCTCTGCTGAGAACGGTTGAGGAGCCTCCTGAATGGGAGTGGATGCTTGTCTCGGAGTGGATGTGTTTGACTGCTGCACGGAGCAGATAGAATGATAGAAAAAAACAGGATGCTACGAGCTTCCAGCAAAAGCACAGATTAAGAGACTCCTAAGACAAGCTGGGAACAGGCTCAAAGCCAAACCTCAGAGTTGATGATAAAAAGGATACTTTCACAGAGACTCGGAAGACGCATTATAGAATTCTTTTCAGTTCAGAAAGCTGATGAAAGTTGCTGTAATGACAGCAGGACAGGATCCACTCAACAAACACAATGGGCTGAGAGAAAAAAGAGAGTTATGCCGTCAAACCCTGTATTTTAAGCCATCTTGACTAATACATCTGAGGTTTGTATGTTTCAAGACCTACTCAGTTTTAGAGATTTTGGGTTGCTCATTTCAAGGAATAGACATGGCCAGATCTCCATGAAAGTTCTGACCATCTCTGCTCCCCCACAGTACATATATCAGAATCAACAGAGTTTAAGTTGCCAGACAATACAGGACATGTCTGTATCACTTTCATGCTGTTTATTATAAACCTCTTTCTTTACTTAAGGCCAGCTACTTTCTCACTTTGCAACTTTCACAAACATGCTGTGGAAAACTTGGTAGCAGCTATATAGCCACTGCCAAATTATTTAATGGGGTGGCATAATTCTACTCTCCTCTTTCCACACAGGCACCTGTCTGGAGTATTTGCATCTGCCTGTTTTACACGGATTATTTTAAGGATCTAAAGAGCTAGGTTTGTAGGAGGGGGATCAGCCTGCATCTTCTAAATGCATACACTACACAATGAGACTCCAGGAAAACATGTACACTTTCTGCTCATAACAACTTCCAGTAACAGCAGATAATTTCAAGAGGAAGGTGATGTGGCATTACAGGAGTGCTTCACGCCACTGGAAGGAAAAAACCTAACTGATGAAGGAAAATAGTAACATGAAACATGCAGAAACCCTGGCAAAAAGTAGTTTGCTGTTTATCTACCCCATGAGGCAATAAGCATTGATACTAGCTTGAGACTTCTAAGTCAACCTCTCATTTTGTTTCAGCTACTACGCTATTTAGTCCTTATCCTGCATAATAATTAAGCTGCTACTTCTATTTTGTGTTTTAATGGATGCGTAGGCAACAGCTTATTTCATTAATTAATGGCAATCGAGCACCTTGAGTCTTCTAAACATTTCAAGGTATTTCAAAAACCACTTTTTTTTCAATCCTTTCTTGTCAATATCTTATTTGGGGAAGGGAGGGGAATGACTTTCGGCTTTTGACATACTGGAATACAATTTTCTCCATTTATTAACATCAATACTATTGAAGTTATAGCTGTCAATATTTATTAAACTGAAAATGCCCAGAGACAGAAAATTTCTAGTACAAGAATTCTTATCTAATTTGTTTTCAAGATTTGTTTCCTGGTATCCAGTATTTACTCCTCTGCACCGCAGATCTTCTGCTTGAGTTGTTACCTGTTCCCTCAATCTTTCTGACAAATGAAAGTATTGTACCAATACCTGAGGCAGAGTTTTCTGATAAAGTCACTCTAACATGTCACTTAAGATGAATGTAGGAAAGCTTCATTCCAGGACACTGAGGTTTGTAAATCTAGCTAGGGTGCTACACAGTACCTTCATTAAACAATCTTTTTTTTACTAAAAGGCCAGTTTTTTAAGCCAGTTTTTTACATTCAAAATCCCAAAATGTAAGCTAGATTTTTACTTCTAATTTCTTAAGATTGAAAAAAATACCTCTTTGATTTAAAAGAACGTTTGGGGGGATAGGGGAATTAATCTAGCTATGTCAGTGCAAAAGTACAAAAAACTGAAAAGATATTATAGAATTATTTAATTTTATTTCAAACCAAGGACAGTTTCAGTTTGCGAAAAAGAGTAAAAATTTTTACTTTTTATCCTGATTTGGGATAATATTATTTTTAATGTACTTTTGCTTTAGAGAAAGCCAAAAAACTGTTTTTCACTCACATCTTTCTGTAACTATAGAATCCTTGCAGGGCTCACAGTCCCATTTTCTGAATCCTTTTGCATATTATATTTTTAGTTGAGTAGATCATGACCAAACTTCAAAATCACCCTTGGCTATTCCTCATCAAACTCCTCTGTTCTAAAAGGACAATAAAAGCAAGATAGCTTCCTTTAGTTTCATGTATAATTGTTTCCCATATTTAGCAATATATCATTCTCTCCCATCACGACTACATATTTAGTGTCTACTTCAGCCTATAGTGGCATAGATCTGATGAGAAAAAAAAACAGAATAAAGAAGAAAAAAAAATTCATATAAACATAAACCTCAAGGAGGTTTACAAAAAAATCTCAAAATAATCATAGGAAGAAAGTGGGCTTATATAGACAGCTTGAATGTGGTTAAAGAGCAAGGCAGTATGTAGATGTATCAGCACAGGCTTAGGTATGAATGTGATAGAGAAATATTGGACAAGTTATCTATTGCTTGAGCTCTTGTCTCTTTTTTTATTTGTATGAAAACATTCCTAGCAATTTGACAGTCCAACACGAACTACTGGCACTATCATTTTAGAGGTACTGGTTACTTCCAGTTCAGTGAACTTCTAGATATCATGGTAGAATTTCAGTACCATTTTGTGTTTGTGGATACATGTAGGGGAAGTAGAATTATACAACAAGAACAAATCAACTGTAATGCAGCCTGCACTCATGAAATCCCCACAGGAAAAAAGAAAATTAATATTTAGGGTCTCTGATAGACACTTCTTTCTCTTGGTTAGAGCTTACTTGCAAAAGGTTATATACTGAGGATAGCCTACACTACTTCCTTCTTTTTCAGAGGGCGAAAGCTGAATATACTCTTGAAAGCCTGTACAATTTTGGGTTAAAGACACACTTTCAAAAACTGTACCTAAATGAAAGTGGTTCCTTTCTGTCAAGGAGGACTATGGCTGTGCTGTAGGATCCTGTGACCTGAAAATTTCTCAATAGAGAGCATAATCCTAGAGTTTGGTAGGTTTTTTTTCTTCTTTCACTGTAAGCCTATTTTTCTATAGTGGCTGGTTAGAGCCACAAAACCAGATGTCCGCCTCCCCCCTGGATGCATATTTATCTGTACTTTTGGGGCCCCTAAGGCAAATCAAATCATATCCTTATCTCAGTTATTCAGCCGACTCATCTACTCCAGCCTTGACCTGTTCTAGACTAAAAGTGGTCAGAGCCTGGTTCCAACACCCATGTGGACAGCACATGCTAGAAGGCTCCACTGCTTTAGGAATGAGATTCACCTACGGATCCCTCGCTTTTCAGATTACAATCCCCTATAGGCAGTCCTGGTGACACCAATCTTTTTGTCTTCAATGCACAGCAGGACAGTTACTTTCTCAATCAAAGAGTGTTTAATAAAAACTACTCAGTTTCTCTGACCACTAAAGAACATTTCTTATTTAGAGATCACTGATACTTCAGGCATATGATTTTCATGATCAAAAGCATGAAGTGCATATGGGGCTGCTAGTTTTCTGCACTACAGAGTCCCTGTTTTAAGTTGTGACTTAAAATAGTGCTACCTACTTTCTTCGGAAAAATGGTAATTAAGGAGCCCCTATTTCACTTCATCCCCTCAGATAAAGTCTTGTCTGCAACATGACACTTGCAACAGAGGCAGTGTATTAACTCTTTTGTTTGCAGTGTTTCCTTTAAAGAGAGACGCCTAAATCCTACTGTTTGTGTATATAATAAAGGCATAAAATGATGGAGAAAATTATATAGGTCACCAAGAATATGCAAATCTACAGAGAATCATATCAGAAATTCCTCCCACCCCCTTTTATTTTTTTCTTTTAAACAGGCCATTCATCTAAGTAAGACTACTTGAACAGACGCTGTGGAAACTAAAAGTGGTCTCATGAATCCATCAATTTAACTAGAGCGCACAGTCTCTTCCTAATGAATCAAACAGAAAAAAAAAATTGATACACATTTCCTTAACTATGAATAGTGTAACACTGCATTTGTTTTAGCTATGCTTGAGGCAAGGGTAAAGTCAGTCTTTGCAACTCTCTCATTAGGATCAGCTCCTAAGCTCTTGTAGACCATGTCTTTGCGCCTCCTATCTCTGATTTCATTTTCACCAGATACTGCAACAGCCATAGGACGTGTTGCAGGCTGATGAGTCCCTGCCACGTGCCTCTTCACATTTCTCTGGTGCTGTTCTGAGAGAGAGTGTAGTAAAATCTGGCTCTGTTCACCCCACCTCCACATAGTAAAATGCATTCAGTTTCTGGTTTCTTTGCCCTGGCAGATTGACTCAAGCAGAGAAGAGAACATGACCTTTCTATTTTATTCTTCCTCACTGCCACATAGTAGCCGAGCTGTCTTATCCATCAGAGCATTTAAGCGTATACTTAAAGTTATATACATACTTTGCTGTGTCCTAGGCTGTATAATTATGGAAAGAATCAACAACTGCTTAGAGTATGGCTCTATTTTCAATAAATGTCAAAGGCGTTTCCAACCCTGAATGGGTGCTGTTTAATGCGTCAAATAAATCTAAAATAAATATACAGTAGCAGAGTCTACTAAAAACCAAATACATTTGCCTTCATCTAGAGCAGTTAACTCCCACAAAATGAACATTTCAGTCCCTTCACTTGTCCTTGGAAAGCAAAGTTTTCATCTATGTAAACTTACAAAATTAGCAGAATAGGAAGAGTTCTTATATAAATCATACTGTATCCTCTTTTCTCACATTCTAAGCCCACACAAGCAGCGCAAAACACAATTAAATGGGCACTAAATGCCATGCAAGACAGGGGAGGAGCTCTGCGTTACAAAATAATCAGTACTATTTTTCATCTATTACCTATAGTCACAGGGAAGAAAACAAAAGCAACACTCCACCTTCCCCTCTCCCCGCCCTCCC